>JAMXBD010001851.1:0-280890 GCA_024138025.1 Combretum micranthum | reverse complement strand
AACGTACTTTTTTCCTGCGTCATTTCTCAATTTTGATCTAGTGCCCAATTTAATAGTGTATTTATTGTATTGTTCATATATATATATATATAGAGAGAGAGAGAGAGAGAGAGAGATTTTTTAATTGAAAATAAATATGATTTTATGACATAATTTTTTTGCTTGTGTATATGTTATTAAAAAATAGAAGAATTTTTGTATTGTCAAATCCTTTGCAAGTTCCAATTGTTTTAAATAAATAATCATACTTTTGTTTTTGTTGGCAAGAAATTCATTACAGAAAATTATTATAAATAATATAATGAGGAATTTTATGCTTACGAGGAAGGCGAGCATATATACAGTATTAATCTTTTAAATTTACAATTCTTTTTTTTTTTTTCATTTTTAAGTTTCCCTTTATTTTTCGTATCAATTGAGATGTCAAGTAATGAAAGTTTATGTATGTGAAAAATATCTATACTTTTAAATGAATTTGGGATTGTGTAGTTAGTTTTTAAACTTGCATGTCTATGTGGTTTTGGAGCATGATAAGTTCAGTCGTACTTATTTTAAAGATTTGGAATAGTAAATATTCAATCTAAAAATAAAAGGTCCAATTATCGTAGAGTTTTGCTACGAATGGCATTCCTAATTTTTGTGGGCCTAGGTGTGGTGTAGCACCCTAGTAGAATATGCTAGGATAGTAAGCGCTTTAAAAAAAAAAAAAAAAAAGGTTCTAATACTCTATAACACTTGGAACGAGACAAGATATGGCAAAAAGTCTTTACCTTTAGTTGTCAATGTGGGAAAAAAAATAGACATAGACAATAGTTTAAATTGAGATTTTTCTTTTGTAATACTTTATATAAAATAAATAGATATGTTTTGTTTTAATTATATTTGTTTAGTGTGATATTATTAATAGCACATTAAATGCTATAAAGATAATAATTAATTTCTATTGCTATGGAAAATAGAATAAATATTTTTTATTTTATACTATCTTGGAATTTTTATACTATTATTTATATATATCTTAATAATTTTTTTTTTTATTTTCATTGGCTAAGCTTTTCCCTTAAAGAGATCAGTTTAAGCGATAATGAACCCATCTCTACTTTTTACTTATTTATATCTTAATATTTTTTTTTTTTTTATTTTTAATTTAATTGGTCAAACTTATTTCTTAAAGAAACAAAGTTAGTGCAAGTTTATCAATCTTGTCTCTTAAGATGAGTTTAACTTGCCTAAATTTGAGGTAATTTTTATTCTAGTGGCATTTTTATAATATGTTAATTATTTCCTTTTTCAATTTCATTTGCTTGACTAATTTATTAAAAATTTATTTGAATTTATATATTATTTTAAAAGTTAAAAGAAAATTATTGATGTTCAATAATTTCAATCCTACATAGTTTTTACATGAGAAATGCAATTTTAATAAACCTTCATATTGTTCGAACGTTATTGACATCTACTTTATTTGAATATGAAATCTACTTTGTATTTTAAGACTACGTAGACTAAGTAAAATTTTGAATTCACAACCTATAAAGCAAATGACATTCACCTTTTAAGATGGATTTTTAGATTTGGCAATATTACTAGATAGGTCTTCGAAGCAGTAAAGTTTTATTCATATGTTATTTTTTCAAGTTAGTAAATAAAGTAAAGGTTATTAAAAAATAGTAAAAATAACCACATGTATAGATTAGATTAGAGTTAGGTATCCAGATTTGTAGTCAAATGTCTACCCAAAAAAATTTCAAATAATTTGGTAAGAAAAAAGTAAGTTTTTAAATAAATCATCGCTACGTATAGACTACATCGTGACCCTTAGCTTACATCGATTGTTTGGAAACTTAGTTTACAAATCTTATAAATTGATAATGAAAATCATCAGATAAAAGAGAAATGAAAATACAAATGTTATAATCTTCTAAAAGCAGCAATGGAGAAGTAACTCTTCAGTTCGCTGCCCAATGTTGGTAGCGATCATCGTCATCCTTGATGTAGATGATTGAAACCATAATTCCTCCCTTAAAAGGAGTAACATGCTTGTTATAGTGAGATGCATGTATTTCCAACGTTTTGTAGAGTTTGTTTCGAAGCGAATAGTACAAGAGTTAAAAAAAAAAGAAGTAAAATAACATAAAATCAAGTAATCGAGAATGACATGATGAAAATAATGGGAAAATTACCTTAACACAAACAAATGTTTGAAAAGGTCATTTGTTCGAGTTTAATTGTTTCATAATGATGACTTACTATGAGACATTCATCCATTTAATAATACAAACGTTATAATAAACCATCATTAATCTAACCATTAAAATAAATATAATAAATGGAATATTAATTATTTTAGTGATTCGGTCCCATTAAAATTAATGACGGGATATAGAATTTTCCATAAACTTAATGCAACAAAATATGATAAAATTGTAATTGATGATGACTATCAACAACTAAATGAAAAAGAAGATATTTTTGGTGATAAAATAAATATACAATCAAAATAAGATACTAGTTCAAAGGTTTAAAATAGAAAACTTCTATAGTTTCTAAACTAATTGCATACTTCATGAGATATCATATGTATATAAGAAGAAAAAAAGGAAAAAAACCTCTTAACTAATACCTTTAGGGCAACTGTGAGGATATTCAATTAAGCAAATAGCTTCCAATAAGTGCAGAGCTTACACCCATAGATACTCAACTCTTAAGGGGAACCAGGCTCTCCACGTATGGATAAGCTGTTTCAAGCCAAAAGTCTTCTTGAGATATTGCAATCCTATTCTACCCTTTAGCTTGTTATATACGACTATTCCCTTTTCGTAACCCAACATAACTTCATCTTGAGACACGTGCAAAAAACTCTGTATGGTCTTTGCTTCATCTTTAACCTCTTGAGGGAGTACAAAAGTGAATTGCTTATACCAGGATTGTTTACCACCATACTCATCCATTCTCCATATATCAACATATGAACAATAATTGTAAAGTAAATAGAGATTTTTAGTTGACATTCCAGGCGTAAGATCCAACAGTCAGAAAACTTTTTATCTTCAGGTAGTGGAAGCTCTTGGAATGTCTCCTTAACAAAATCAAAAGAGACAAGTATTTTCTGACATGCATTAAGCCAAAAAGCAACGTTACGACAAACCTAAATTGATATGACGCAGGTTTCGTTACTCCAATTCTATAAGGGAAGTCCTGAAGCCTTCTCCAAGAATCAGTCTTCAAAGTATACATCCATAGCTGTTGTGTTTGATGTCCATCAGACCAATTGCAACAATTGCAAATTGCAATCACTTTATAATCATTTGAAAAGGAATCAAAGCCTAACCCAAATGTGTGTAGTAGTGGACCATCCTTACAATGATGAAAAGGAGTCAACTCCTTAATTTCTCGAGTTGATGGATTCCATAATAAGAGTTTGAAGAATGGAGTATTACTTAACAAAAGCACCAATCCATTGCATGAACCCACAGGTATAATATCTTTATACTGGGTCATGTTCAATTGTAAAACATGCCTTGTTGAATTAGGAGTCAAGATATAATTTTTGGAATGCAATAATGAATGGAATGATAAATATTAGTTGCCTCCAATTGGTATATACCAGATGATATCGTGAATGATTGTTATCCATTGAAGATGAGTGATCTAAGTGCCTTCTAATAAAAAAAGCATTGGAGATTAAGGATTTCCATAACTTGCAGACGCATTGCAAACGCAATAAAGTCTTCACGCTTGCCCAAGAAAGTATTTCAATATAATATCTTGTGAAATGTAGCCTGTTAAAAATTAGGAATAAACATATTTAAATAAAAGAAAAAGTAGAAGAATGAAATATACAACTATTCTATAGCCAATATTTACACAAAAGCATATCATAATCAATCCAAGGCCATTATAACTATAGAAAGGACGCAATGACACTAACACAGTATATGAATTAACTAATAATATACGAATATTAGTAAAATTTTGATATGTGGATAAATTTTTAAAACATAACATGGTAATGTTTTTAAAGATGCACTTAGACTCAGTAACTCTAACACATGGAAGCAAATGAATATACTTTATCGAGAAATGTTTCAATAGTGTTATTACATAAGCACTGATCTTATAACAACTTATACTAAGTTTAAATCTCTCGAATTTAACTTCAATACGGGTATATTCCACAAACAATTAAATTGTGTAAATAGTCTTATTAAATTTTGAGCCAATGTGAATATATTTCTAAATTTTCGAATATTACAAATAAATCTTATAAACTTTGACTTTAGTGCATAAACACATACTCAATTTTATCAAAGTATCCTTTCAGATGTCTTAAATATTTGACCTAGTGCGTTTGTTTTAACTAAAAGGAATAAAAATTAAAAAAAAAGTTCTTTATCAACCAATTTATCAGAGTTTAGAAAGAGAGAGAGAGAGGAAGACCTATACGATAGAGGGTTTTTGGTAGTTGAAGAGTATATCTATACTAAAGTTAAAATTAGTAGACTCCTTGTAATTTCTAGTATTTTACCTTATCAATACTTGAAATCATTAAATAATTATATATCAATAAATTGACATTTCAATAATTTTGATACCAATTACCACCTATGAATATTGCGTGAAAACAGAATAGTCAACTCGAACAAAGGTCCACTATTGTTGTGTCCAGTGTCCACTCAATTTCATCAATACAAGAACGGTGCAATATTGAAACATGTCATACAGAAACCAACTTTATCCGCTCCAATAATGTCAAAGCTAGGACCCACATCTGGGTTTTTCTCAGCATAGGTTGGCTCAGATCCACAACTAGATCTGAATTATCAGTTTTTGAAAACTCGTAAGACCTAGTCCGGTTTCTATAGCTCGGTAGTGAAATTAAAAAATAATAATAATAATTAAATAAATAACTTTGTTTAATTTAAGTAAAAAATGTAAAATAATTTTTTAACTTAAAATATAATTGAACTTAATTGTTATAACTCATTAACTAAAAGAAATTTTACAATTGTATATTTATTTATATACAATCACTTGTATTTTTAGTTCTCACATTAGCAATGTGATATTATAAAATATTCAAGATACAATAAAAATTTTACAGACATAAAAACAAGTCTCATGTTATTAAAAAAGAAAGGACAATATCACTAATAATATCTGAATTTACGTAAAATATGTAATTATGTGCTTAGATTTTAAAATTGATAAAATTTAATATGTGAATTTTGAAATTGATTAATTTAACATTTTAAAAATTTTAGTAAAAATAATATTAGGATACAAAATCTCGAATATTAAATTAATTAATTTTAAAATTTTGATATATAATTATATATTTTATTAAAACTTATTTAACAAAAATTCAAAGTATGACATATCATATTAACCTATTAAAGAATATTTAGAAAACATGAGTGACCATGACGAATGGAGGGGAACAATCACCAGCTTGGAAAAGGTGTACCATGTGGGTGGGTCGTGAATTGATGAGGTGGGTTGGGTTTTGCCACTGGTGATACTATATGAAGTTGAATGATAGTCAAAAAATACAGAAATTTTTAAAATACACCAGCAATCGTCACATACGATGAACTACACTTATGACATAAAAGCATCAGTCCTAAATCTACACCCGCAGGAGCGTATGTATGCAAAATCTAAATGTGGTAGTAAAACGTTTTCTTGGACATCCAAGACAAAACCACCATAGCAAATTATACATACGAATAATGCAAAGCAACGTTCAAATCATATATTGTCATACTCACCAATCAAAACCATTGTCGAGTAAAATATCTAATCGAACCATGTAAAGCTGAAAAAGACTAAGACGTTCACAATGTACTATGATGTAAAACATTTCAATAATTCAATACTTTATCCAAAACCTAGTTCTTATGTACAATGTTAATACTACGGTTTTTTATGGTTCTACTCCTATGCAACATGTCTCATTAAAGAAAACTAGTTTAACATGATTTAATTTTAGTTTCTAGTCTCGCATATAATTAATTTCGTAATGATTTTGCAATAATATTCACACACTTGTAGTAACTGAACCAAATTGAAACACCAACAATAAATCCCAATTTATATACATATAAAATAACAGCCAAAATATACTAACCTATAAGGATCTGCTTCTCTGGCTAAGACATGGTTAGCTTAAGCAATCCAAGCTCAATGAACACGGTAATAAATATGACTCTGGTTGTGAATTTTCTAGGCAAACATAAACTTTTGATCTTTATGACTTGCCTGTGCACCAGCATAACACAACAAAGGAAGAAAAAATTAAAAAAAAAATTATATATTGTAATTGCACATAGAGACAGAGCGGGAAAACCACATACTATAAAATTTATTAGGATTAAAATAATAAAGGGTGAAAAAGAAAATAGAAGTGAGATCTTACGAGGGACAAATAGAAGGACACAAGGGGCTTGAGGTGTTAAGAGTTGAAAAATACTTGTTCTTGAATGAGAGGAGGGGATGGGGAAGAGAGAAACTGAATATTTTGGCCTTCTGATTTTTAAGCATCAGGATTGCGTTTTTATTTATGTCCTTGCTTTGTAACACCCAACATTTATGTTCTTATAATTGCGGATTTATGTCCTTGCTTTGTAACTCCCAACAGTTACGTTCTTATAATTGCGGATTTATGTCCTTGCTTTGTAACTCCTAGCATTTATATAGAACTCAACCGACGTATTCATTTAGTTCTTGTATTTATTTTTCCAAACGTTCTAAAGGCATTAAATAGATTATTAATTAAAAGAGTAGCCTTGTAAATTTTGTCTTTAATTTTTTAGCAAAATAACATAAATAATTTAGTTCAATTAAGAGATTAATTAGTGGTTTGCTATCATTATTTTGCCACAAAATATAGACTAAGTAACAAAATATATTGTGATAATAATAATAATAGCAACAATATGATAACGGAATATATTTAAAATTTTTATGAAATTATTAGTGATTATATATATATATATATATACATGTGTGTGTGTCAATGAAAAATAAATGTAAATAAATATGTATATGTAACAAGAATAATAATACATTATTTTACTAGCAATGAGGAATCAGGATGATAACGAAATTCTTAACTGGTACTTTCAAGTGCTATAAATGTACATTTATAAAATAATATTAGTATAGTTGTTATGGCTGAATTTAGTATGTAAAATAATAATTTCAATGCAGCAAACGATGGAAAGATTAAAGGAGAATCTCAGGTCATAGTATCATTGTGTCCTTAAACTTGCACAGAAAGTTTAAAGAGAAATCACATGGCAATTTCAAAACGGTAATTATTATACTGTGTAACTCAAAACTCTTTAAATCTTAAGAAATCAAGCATTGAGATGATAGAAATAGGACACGTATAGTACAATTTGCGGACTTGTCCAGCAAGCAATTCCGTAGGCACCCATGCAGTACAAATAGTAAGTATAAATATATATACGTATGAGTTCGTCTGATGGAAAGCAAATTTTTATGAGTAATTGTTTCTGAGTTTAGAGGGTAATAGTTTGAGTACAGAGTTGGATCTTAATATTTCTATCTTATTTTTCCATCCATAAATAGTTTTTATGGTGCTAAAACCATCAATAAATAATAATAATAATAATAATAATAATAATAAATTGTTAGTATAGCACTCCTGCAATTTGGATACTGTGGCACATTAATACCAAGACCATTAATGAGCCTCCAAATGTATTATAGGAATCCAAGAGGTGTACCATAATTAATACTAGAGATACACATCCCTTTAATACAAGGTATGTTTCTAAACTCACTTTATATTTGTAAAGTTAATTATATTAAATATATATGTATATTTATATATGTTTAGCTCCCAGGCATTACCGACAATTAATTCCTTGCTTATATACGTTAATGACATAATATTTTGGGAATTTGATATTTGATAATTTTAATAATAAGATATAATTTATAAAAAAATGTTTGGTTTGTCAAACCTGCTCACATCAATTTAAAGATTTCTGCTGTAAAGACTCGACATGCTCAATTCTCAAATTAAACACACCAAGTCCCCAACCACGTATAACTCTTACGAATTATATGTAAGGTTGTCTTAAAAATGAAATACCCCAACTCTTCACCTAAAATAGAAATTGGTTTTAGACAGATTTAAATGACTAAAATGAATTATAGGATTTAAATAGACAAGTTGATATAATTTAATTAGCTAATAATTAAGTTGGTTTGAGATTTGAGTTTCAAATTCCCTAAACATGTCATCAAAGTGTTTAGAGAATTCCTAAATCCTTGATTCTTAGCCTAAACACTAATTCCTAAATCTCAATAAAATTTGAGTTCATTTGCTTATCTTAAAATATCAGTTCTTAAACCCGAACTCAAATTAAATATCTTTTATCTGAAAATAAATTCTCAAATTAAGTTCTCATTGCAAGTTCTTAATTTGTAACATATTGGTTCTGAAACAAACTTTTAAATACTTCCGGAACTATAGATATTGATCTGATAGTTGTAAACCTATACCCTATTTATATTTTATATAAATTTAGCTTTGTTTTTTTTCTTTTCTTTATTATTTCCTTTGCTGCCTTTTCTTTCTTTCATTTTTCGTTTCTTTTCTCTTTCCTTTCTTTCTTTCTTTCTTTCTTCTTCTTCTTCTTCTTCTTCTTCTTTCCCTCTCCAAAATCAAAGACATGAATCTCAATTTCAACAAGATAGAAAGAGGAGATCAAGTAGAATTAGCTTCCCTAAGAAGAAAGAGAAGGAATTGCATGAGTAGGCTCAAAAAGCTAAGTTTTTGTTTTCTATTTCTCTTTGTTTTTACTTGTTATTTGCATTTGTAATTGATGAGTTAATTTTGAATTGGGTTGAGAGTGCTGTTTATTTATGTATTTGTTGATATATGCTTGTTGGAGGTCGGGTTATGAAGGAGGAAGAAGATGATGAATAGTATTATAGAAGTTGATGAAGTTTGAGATGTTTGATGTGGTGAATGTGAAGTTTATGCATGTTTGAGGATGTTAGAATAGATGTAGGGTGTAGTATGATGGTTGTAAAGTGTTTTGGAGAAGGTTTGAAGTGTAAAAATTTTGTAAAATTAGTGTTTGAAACAAGGAATTTCGTAAATATGTCAATACACCTGTCAAAACGCCCCGTTGCCAAGGGTGTAGTGCTCTCGGATCAAAAATTTTCATTTCCCCTGAGTCAAAACGGCCTTCAAAACGCCCCATTGCCAAGGGTGTAGCGCTCGCGGATTTCTTCCCTAACGCGACACTGTTTTGTAAATTGGTCATAACTTTTTCATACGACCTCCGATTGAGGTGATTCAAATTGTATTGGAAAGACTAAAAAGAGATATACAATTTTCATGTTTTGAGTTTTTACAAATTCAGAAAATATCGATGCTTAAATTTTAGTTCTTTCCAGCCTTTGTATTTTTCAAACAAAGTCAAAAACTTGTTTTGTTTGTTAAATGTGTTTTTGCTTAGAAAATGGATCTTTTTGAGCTAAAATGAGATAGATAAGTGATATTTGATGTGTAATGATGATTGAGGGATATAATTAAGCATGATTTAGATAGATTTATAAATTCAACAAATAATTGAATTTCTATGAGTATTAAACTAAAAGTAGTTATGTTGTATATATGATTTCCATTGCTTGATTTATAATGTTGTGATGACTTAATGAAACTAAATGATCTTGGTAAGTATATAAATGATGATTTATGTATCTATATGAATTTTATGTGAATTTCCTTCATGCTAAGTTTAAGATTTGTTTATTATTTGTTCTTATAATTAGTTATTGAACTTAAATGAACTTAGTTAATAAGCCTAGGTTCATCTTGACTAAATGAACTTGAATGAACTAAAATGGATTAGATTGTTTAACTTTGATGAATTTGGCTAGGTTTAAGCTAACTTGGGATTAAGTGACTAGATCTTAGATGTATAATGAATTAGTAATTAATCTAAGTCCAATTTGACTTAATGAACTTTACTAAGCTAAAATGAATTAGATTGTCTATGTTTAATCAACTTGACTTAGTAAATGAATCAAATGACTAATTTTAATCAATTTGGCTAATGTTAAGCTAAAATGGGTTAATAGCTATTAATTAGCTTAGATGAATGAATTAGGATGATGTTTGAATAATATGGTGAATATGTTGTTTCAAATGTGTGTTTACTTGGAAAATAAATGTTTTTGGTTTATGAATTCTTTGTTAATGCTTTTGTAATAATAAACTATAATTAAAGTGAAAAGAAATTCTTTGACAGACAAAGGAGAACTGTCCATATTTTGGCGGGGCGATCTTCGCAGCTATAGTGGGGTTCCACATTAGTGTCTGATCAAATAGGATTTAACAAAATGAGTTAGAGATTAGTGAATAATTGATATAAGTTCTTGTATGAATTTGATGAAGTGGATGATTAGTTTAGTTTAGTTTCTTATACGAACTCTTTCCATAACAGAAGTGGATATCTGATTTATCTTTTGGATTATCTTCTGAAATTTCCTTCTGAGGCTATATTTGGATTTCGTATATAAGGTACGCAGTAACTTGCGTGATGATTGATAGGATAGGCATCCTAAATGGATTAAAAACTTAAAGACGGTTTAATAATTGATGAGTGTTGATTTGTGTTTTACACCGTTAAATCCAATCCCTGCCCAGGGTGGCATGAGTGCCTAGGGGCGCCCCCTCATAAATTGGGTGAGCCTGGGGTGGAATTGGTATCCGGTTCGAGGAGCGGCTGTAAACCCCGGGAATTTTTCACATTAGTATCCGACTTCATAATAGATTATATAAACAAGATAATAGATTTAGATTCTGAATGAAGTCTAATAATAGGCTAATATTTAGATTTTTGATGAATGAAAGACTTAGGAATCGAATAAAGAGATTCTTTAACCCTAGTTAATACCGAAAACGAAATCTTGTGTCTTGAATAACTAATTCAAGATATGATATTATCTAGACCCGAAACCTAGTATACAAATAGATCTAAATAGAAAATGTGAATATAAAGATTAAATGATTGTTTTTGATCTCGATAATGATTCAAGACTAGAAAATGATTAATAATGAGTTTATATATATACTTAAACCCTAATTTTGAGATTCCTAGTTAAATTTAAAAGCTATTAATAAGAATTTATGTTTAGTATCAAAACTAAAGATATAAATATAGCTTAGTTTCTGTATTAAGCTCAATTTTACTTAAATGATTATTTATGCTCTTAACTAGAAAACGGTGATCCAAAAATGAACTGTCAAGATTTTAAATACACAACGAAAATGCAAATTGACAAATAACTCAAAATCTAAACTTCAAATAAATAATCGGATCACGCTATTGTTCTAAACCGAGTTTTCTTAAGCTATCGGAGCCTGAAACAAAAATTGACCCAATGAGCTTAAGAAATCCAAATCGCGGGAGATAAAAATATACGAATAATTAACTACGTATATTTATAACCTAAATTTGCATTATTTGAAAATCTAAATGTTTTGTATAAATTTATAAGCATATTTTTGTACAAAAACTAAATAAATGCTAGCTAATATATATCCGTATAACCCGTATAATTAACTCAAAATTTAATCAAATAAATAAACTAATATATATATATATATTCTGGCGGCTGATTTTCGGTGGAGATACAAAGAGGAAGAAGAGAGCCGGATTTTGTTCAATAATGCACCAAATTAGTCAACAAGTTTAACCTCCACATCAATCAAACCATGCCAACACACACTTGCATTTATGAGGATGATAATAACAGATTAATGAAGAGAAATTCGGAGGGAAACAAGGGAGAAACGGCTGCAGCTTCACCTTCTCCTTCTCTTATATATATGTAATCAAATGCATTAATGAGGAACAAACAAAACTCCTTCACTCTCAAGTTCCACAGCACGAAATAGACTCCCAAATATCCACCAAAACAAATCAAAAACAAAGAAAAACTAGATCATAAACCACCAACTCGGATCAAAGGAAAAACAAAGCCAAAAACCCTCAAAAACGAGCTCAAAGGTAAGTTGATGCGATTCAAATGATATTCTTTCAAATATAAGAATTGTAACTGACTTATAATCATCTTAGGAACATATTAACCATGAACACAAGCTTCGGATTGCACTCAAAGAGCTCCAACGAGGTAAAACTTCAAAACCCTAGTTTTACTTTCACAAAATCGAAATCTATATAGTTATGTGTTTAAACGTGTTAAAAGTCGTTGTATATCCTTATATATGATGTATAAACTCTTAGAAGTAGTTTAAGTAAGTTTCTAACGTGTAAAAACCAAAGAAAAAGAATCGAACCGAGGAGGAAGATGATGAACAGTGCAACGCTGCCTCAAGGCCAGCAGTGTAAACGATGTACGCCGGCGGCCTACATGTATAGGCCGGCGGCTTACAGGTGGCTTACACTGAAACAGAGGCTACGTAAAATAATTTTCACGCAAAATTCGACGTAAGCCGGCTACCTAGAGATCTACGCCGGCGGCGTATGACCGGCGTACATTGTAAGCTAGCAGCTTTCAACACCAGTGCTTTCCATATGAAATTTTTCTTCAAAATAATTTTACACCGGCACCTGGGGATTTAGGCCGGCGGCCTTGGGCCGGCTTACAGCCAAATTTTTTCCAACAAAAGCTTTTCTGACCTAAACCGAATTTAATATATATATATATAATATATCTACTAAGTATGTATATATGTTTGTTATGTAAATATATATTAGATAGTGACCTTAATACAAATATTTAAGTTTATTTAGAATTAATATCTATTAACTTTTGAAACCCTAGAACTAAGAAAATATTTAGAGTATGTTAGTCTAATATTTGTTTTAGCAAGATAAAATATATAAGAATGGAAATTGAAATAAGTTAATTTCTTGCAAGGTGACTTCTAAAAGTAACCAAACAATTATGTGAGATAAAAATAGGAAAAACCCGACGATACTAAGTATTAATATCGAGTCTAGGACACAAGGCACATGTAGGAATTTAGCTAGATGATATTGATGAATATTTTGTTTTAAATAGGTGAATTTGAATCATTAGAGGATCTACCAGTGGATTACTACGATTGAGGCAGTATGAGCAGGTGAGTAATTCAGTCATATTGTGCTGGTTATGGTTGTAAATAGTCGAATATGTAATACAAGATAAACAAATGAGTGTTTGTTGGAAGTATGATATGATCTGATTGTATGATTGCTAAAATATCTTTATACAAGCGATAACGCAGTGGTTGGTGTTGTAGTAGTATATTGATGACTGTGTGTAATGTATGGTCACCCCGAATTTGATTAAGAATTATGGACTTAACCAAACAATATGGACATGCATTGCACGAATTGCATTATTGCATATATGGTTGTGACAGCCTGCTACGTATTAATATTTCGGATCTCTGTTTTTGCTTGGTTGATCCAATATGTGAGTCTTCCAAGGTTCTCTTTGGTCTGGCGGTCCTATGAGGAACTAAAAGGCACCGAAGAACGTTGCCCGTAGAATCGCTTTGAAATAATTAATACTTAGGGAGTTTCTAAGGGGATTGCAGGAGATGGTTTGTGAAAGCCACTATATTCAAAGTGATAACATTAAAACGAGAAATCGTTGATTCTCCTGTGTACTTAGTCTCTCCTGGGCAGGTGGGTCATTGAGTTTTTGTTCTTCAACCCATTAAAAAGAGGGCGTAAATCTTTTTCATGTTTGGATTCTAGATCATCCAAACTTGTATCTGTGCATATGGTTGAGTGATTGCATTTGCATATGATTTGTTAATGACTTGTGTGATGTATGGTATGTCTGATTATTCACTGAGCTATGGTTTCGCTCATACTCCTACAGCCTTTTCAGGTTCACTTTACGTCCCTGGTGGTTAGTGACATCCAGGAATATGGCTCCGGTAAGGGCTTTGATGCTAGAAGTCTACAGATCTATTTTAGTTTGACGGTTATATACTACTAGAGTAGATTATTTAGTTGTATACTTCAACAGAGATATATGGTTTGTAATAGTTTGTAATGGTTATTCACTAAATCATTTCTCTCATATATTTGTTATTTCTTATCAAGCAACTTAAAAGATCCTGTTGTTTTCAAAACCTGTCATTATCTGAAGGTAATCTGGTGATAATATTCAAGTGTAACTTGTTTATTACTACTAGGGTACCCTCAGGGCGTGATAGCGGCACCCTGCTCAGATTGGGGGCATGGGACTGTTTCGTTATTGGATAGATTTATCTAGGAGATATAAGTATCCAAACTGCTTATATCAACCCCCTGAGCGTCGTGATCGTTACTCAAGACCCCAAATATCCTTGATGTCCGGAGTTTGAATACTCCTGTGTTGATTTGTTTACTTTAAATAAAGATAATAACTTGTGATTGTTGCATTTGCATTTAGTTAAGCTCGTGTGTCACTCCATGTGTGATTGTGTTGCTGTGTACTGGGCTTCGGCTCATTCTTGTTGTTGTTATTCTTTTTACAGGTTTGTTGTTGATAAAGACGATGTTGATGAAGTTGATGATGATGAGTTCTTGTTGATATTGGTAATGATGGATGATGAGATGATGATATCATGATGTTGTTGCTATTGGTGATGTTGTCTCGGGTTTTTGGGTGCTTCCATTGATTCGGGAAGGATTGTGGTTGAGTGATGTGAGTTAGGAGCGTCGAGTAGTTTAGTTCTTTTGTTTCTTCTTTTATTTGTTTTATAGGGATTAGATTTACTTATAAATTTGTATTTTCATTTAAGGGCTTGTTAGTGCCCATGTTTTATTAAATAAGCTTTTGCAAATATTTGTTTAAGTAAAAGTTTTTCCACTTGTAGTAGTGGAAGTTTGAAATGCTTTTAAGTATAAACGTTTTTATTAAAATTTATTTTTCCGCTGCTAAATCCAGTTATCTGAAAATCTAACTAAATGATTTCTTAGATTAAAATTGGTTTAGCAATGTTCAACATAAACACCTTCTTTTAAGACAACCTTACGTATAATTCGTAAGAGTTATACGTGGTTGGGGACTTGGTGTGCTTAATTTGAGAATTGAGCATGTCGGGTCCTTACAAAAAAAAAGGTGTTTATATTGAACATTACTATTCAATTTTAGGTTATGAAATCATTTAGTAGATTCTGGTAGCAACTGGATTTAGCAACGGAAAAATAAACATTAATAAAAAAATTTCTACATAAAAGCATTTCAAACTTCCACTATTAAAAATGGAAAAACTTTCACTTAAACAAATCTTTATAAAAGCTTTTTTACAAAACATGGGCACTCACAAGCCCTTAAATGAATATAAAAATTTATAAATAAATCAAGTCTCTATAAAAAAAAAAACAAAGAAGAAAAAAAACAACTAAACTATTCAACGCTCCTAACTCATGTTACTCATCCAAAATCCTTTCCAAGTTAACAGAAGCACCCAAAAATCCGAGACATCATCATCAACAACAACAACATCAATAAGAACTCATCATCATCAACTTCATCAACATCATCTTTATCAACAACAACTCCATCAACAACAACATCATCATCATCATTATCAAATCATCATCATCACCAACATTATCATCATCAATCATCATATCATCACTCATCTTCATCAACTCCTGTAAAAAGAACAACAACAACAGCAACAACAAGAATGAGCCGAAGCTCAGTACACAGTAACACAATTTCACATGGAGTGATACACGAGCTTAACCAAAAACAATGCACAATCAACAAGTTATTATCTTTTCTTTAAAATAAACAAATCAACATGGGAATATTTAAACTCCTGACATCAAGGATCTAGTGTCACGTCTGCCTCCCTGAGTAGTCTCTACTGTTCATACAGACTAGGCAGCCCCACCTTCCGGCGTAGCCCATAATACTAGGGGATCCTGAGTAACACAGCACGACATTTATGGAATTAATATAAGTAGCTCGGTACTTATATCTCCTAGATGATATATCCGATAATGAGAAAATAACTTCATCTAGGGTTATAGCCGTTACACGAGTTCACTTGTCTTAGTCCATAACAACACCTAGTCCAATTGTTCCCATAAACATTTGAACTAAATCATGCCACTTCATTCTAAGCATAAGCCAATATTACGTCGATACCATTTTCCCCATCAGTTACCCGCCGTATCACTTAGGAAAGTCTTATCAAAGACAGGGTGGCCTAAGCGCTTAATTTACCGTGCCCCTAATCTAAGCAAGGTGCTGGTCCTCGAGCCGGATATCGATCTACCATATTGGGCCAGATACGGATTTAAACAGCGGAATAGACAATGAATTCAAACGATTATTAAGCCGAGTTTAAGTTCTTAATTCATTTTAGATGTCTATCCTAACATCCAACACGCATGTTACTGCGTACCTTGAAAATGAAATCCAAACAGTGTCATAAGCTATTTCAGAAGATAGATCAGAAACCGTCTCAGAAGATATGTCAGATATCTATCAATGTTAAGGAAAGAACTCATATAAGAAATTAAACTAACATCCACTTATATCAAATTCATATAAGAACTTATATCAAACTTTTATTAAACTCTATTTGATCAGACACTAATGTGGAACCCCACTATGGCTGTGAATACCGCCCTGCCAAAAAATGGACAGTTCTCCTTTGTCTGTCAAAGAATTTCTTTTCTCTTTATTTATAGTGTTTTATTACAAAAGAATTAACAAAGAATTAAAATACCAAAAACATTCATTTTTCAAGTAAACATACATTTGAGACAATATATTCCCCATATTATTCAAAGATCATCCTAAATCATTTATCTAAGCTAATTATTAGCTATTAACCCATTTTAGCTTAATCTTAGCCAAATTTTTTAGAATTAGTCATTTAATTCATCCACTAAAGCAAGTTGATTAAATTTAAACAATCTAATTCATTTTAGCTCATTCAAGTCTATTTAATCAAATTGAACCTAAGTTTGTTAGCTAAATTCATTTTATAACTAACTTCTAGGTTTAATCTAATTATTTGTTAAATCTATAAATCTACTTAATTCATGCTTAGTTAAATTAATTAACTCACATAACACATCAAATATCACTTATCTATCTCATTTTAACTTAAAAACATTTATTTTCACTTAACAACAAATATTTAGAAAGAAAATACAAGTTTCGGCTTTGTTTAAGAAAATACAATAGTTGGAAAAAAATAAAATTTAAGCATCTATACTTTTTGAATTTGTAACAACTCAAAACACAAAAGTTATAGATCTCTTTTTCTTAATCGCAACTTGAATCACCCCAATTGGAGATTAGATAAAAAAAGTTATGATGAAAATACGAAAACATATCAATCTAGAAATTCAACTTTTCAAGGAACAAGTCGTGTCTCCAAAAATCGACTGGGCAATATCACCACAGCCAACGACACGGTTTGGGGACAAGCCATGTAGACCTGGGAATATCACCACAGCCAACGACATGGCTTGGGACCAAGCCATGTCTCCAAAATGTCACTTAAAATTTTAAAGAAAAAGCCTTTGACATGCTTTGTAACATGGCTTGTCACAAAAATGTCTTTTTGATAGCCCTGTTCTTTTGAAAAACGACTTTTGAAAACATTTTTATCAACTTCAAACATCATTTTTAAACACATATACAACTTCAAACATCAATATACTTTACTTTCAACATATCAAACACTTCAAATATCATTTTAAACAACTCAAACACGTCGACACTTCCAACAACTCCATCAAACTTCTATTGTCAATTCATCATTTTCCTCATCACAATCCCAACTCCCATCAACCATAAATCCAATAAATACATATATAAACAGCGCTTTTAACTTATTTATAACATCCATACATCATATAAACATATAAAGAACAATTATAATAAAAGATGAATTGAAATAAAAAACTAATCTATCCAAGAACACATGCACACTTGAGTTTTCTTTATACTTCTATCTTGATTTCCTTCTCCAATCCCTATTTCTAACTTGATTATCTTTTATTCCTTCTTGAATTTGAGATTTAAAGAAAAGAATTTGAGAGAAAAAGAAAAAGGAAAGGAGGAGAAAAGAAATAGATATGGGGAAAGAAGAAGAAGAAAAGAGAGAAAGAGAGAAAAAGAGAAAAAGAAAGATAAAAGGCAGGAAAGAAAAAGAAATGAAAAAGGGAAAAGATAAATATAAATATATTTTCAAAATAATGTATTAAATTCAGAACTACCAGATCAATGTCTACAGTTTTAAAAGTATTTAGAAGATGATTTTTGAACTAATAGGTTAGAAATTAAGAACTTAATTTAGGAATTTATTTTAGATAAAAAGATATTTAATTTGAGTTCGGGTTCAAGAACTGATATTTTTATTCAAGCAAATGAACTTAAATTTTATGAAGATTTAGGAATTAGAGTTTTAGCTAAGAATTAAGGGTTTAGGAATCCTCTAAACATTTTAATAACTTGTTTGGAGAATTTAGATTTCAAATCTCAAATTCAACTTAATTAATTATTAGTCTAGTTATATTAATTTGTCTAGTTATATCTTATAATTCATTTAACTTATCCATATCTATCTAAACTCAATTTCTAATATATATAGAGATTTGGGTAATTTCATATACTCAGTAGTTTTTAAAACCATAAAAAATCTTTGGGAACAATTTGACTTATACCAATTAATTTTCTTTTAACATATCTCTATATTTAACACGCTTTCAATTTACAATTTTCAAAACTAATAATATTGCAATTATATTTTAATTCATTACAGGCATTATATGATTAATAATAACATTATAATCTTTCCTAAAACATCATCTAATAAAACTATTAGGGGACCATATAAATAAATTTGTAGAAAATGTGAAAATATAAAATAGCAAGCTATGCAATGAATTATGGTGTATTAACTTGGAGTACTACATTTAGGACCCATTTCGACACAGGAGTTAAAAGATTTCGCTTCATCCAAGTGAGTACCCTTGCTTGTTGCTTGTTTTGCGTTGTAGTAAAAATTAGTAAGCCACTCGCTTAGTATTAGGTAAATGTGACTTTACCTGAATGAGTCATGTGACTCAATAAAGTTGATTGTGTGCTGATTGGAAATGTTAATACATGATATGTCTTTTAATTAAATTTTTGGGTACTACACACATGCTTATACTAATGAACATGGCTTGTGGATAGTGGATATCCTAAACTAATATAGCTATTCAATACTTTTACTAACAATCTTGGCATGTTAATGACAATATAATGTAATGATTGTTTAGATTTATTGTCATGTCATTTGAAATATATCCACAATACTTGATTATTTATTAGTGATTGCACTATTGCACTCATGGCATGGAATGGCATGAAAAAGGCCTAAGGGCTATAAGTTTTTTATAAACTCAATTTATACTAGACCAACGGGTCTTACTTGGATAAAACTCGGTTTTTCATGGAAATTTTAGGTATGTAAGCTTTGTTTTAAAGCATATAGAATTGCATGTTCATTTTAAGCTGCCTACGGCCCACCTGCTAGGTTTTTAAGTGGCCAACGGGCCGCTTGCTCCATTTTTAAGTGGCTAATGGGCCACTTGCTCAGTTATAGAATCCTTGGAATTCTACTCGGTTATTGGAATCTCTTTAGGTTGATTCCTTCACGGTTTAGTTTTGAGCTGCTATATGCCACTCTTTTCGGTTGAGCTGGCATGTGCCACTCATGAGGTTACCTAAGGGTCACCTGCTCGGTTAAGATACTGGCTAATGCATATCACGTGCATTTAGCATGGCATTTCATTACATATGATATTTGATTTTAATAATCTATTGCATATGCATGTGAATATATTGATATTTTATTGGTTGTTGCATCTTTCTTTTACTCTTTTAGCTCGAATATGAGATGAAGGGTTAGTGTTTCTAACCTCAGGTACTGAAGATAGGACTAGCATGGAAGTATGGGGCATTAGGATGGGATTTGAGACCATGGGGAGATTATTGCAACTTTATATTATAAATAAATTTTCCATATGTAACTACAATTAATTATGAATTTAAGGCCTACACTATCCTAATGTTTATATTTTGTAGAATGTTTTGTGATGATATTAAGAAGCTATGATTTTAATAAAATGGTTGATTCCATTTAGCCTTGTCCCTAACTTAGGGATGGCATAACACCCCGTCTCTTAGGCTCTAAGTGCTCAATGTAGAAGCCCTAGGAGGTGGAGCGCTACATGCTTTTGATAAAAGAAATAGTATATTATGGAAATATAATAGATGCCTAAAATATCCATGGCTATTAAGTTGGTATTTAAAGAATTCAATGGCTTGTTATGTGTATTATTGAGATTGTTATATGATGGTTTAGAGTTAGATTTATATTTATTTGTAATCTATTAAGGGAATTATGTTTACCAATCCACTAAATAAAAATTATATAAATACAAATTACATCAAATTAATTATCTAAATATCGATGCGAAATCACATCTTTAACATGCGATTCACATATTTATATGTGAATGACATGTTGAAAATGTGATTTACCTATAAATATGAATTGCACTTTAAAGATGCAACTTAGCACTGTAAATCTTTTGCCAAATTGCAACTTGTTTATATGTCTCATTAAGAAAAATATTAATCACATAACCTATATGTGATTTTATATCGGTACTTGTATAATTATTTTTATGTAATTTTATTTGTGTAATTTCTTTTTGAAAGATTATTAGACATGTATTTCACTCATAGTCTATTACTAAAATACTTAATGTATAATTTTTAATAATAAGATAATTGATTAGATTCCGCTAGTTTTTAAATGTGGATACATAAAATATTAAAAAAAAAAGAATCTTGATATGCCAAGAGAGGTCTAAAAAATGGAAAGAGTTCTAATGATGTAATTTCTTTTTGTTTTTTAAAAGTGGTTATACCTTTAGTTTTCGATAGTTTTGCCTAATTTATTTTTGTTTTAAACTTTTTGTGACTTAGTGATTTCATAATTTTTTTTAATTTGGTTCATTTTTCTTCTCATAGCTACTGTATGTACTTTAAGGTTTGTTTGTTTGGTTTTATCTGACAGATACAAACATTTTTTTCAAATAAATTATTTATCAAGAAATAGATATAAATAAAAAAAGTTGGCATTCTCATTAAAAAAATCAAATAGATCAAATATAGATAAAATATAGATACAAATCAGACATATTTACACATATTATTTTAAAAAAGATATAGATATAGATGAAAAATATACCATCCAAACAGACCCTTAATTTTGATTCGAAGGAAAAAGAAAAAAAGAAGAAGAAGAAAGAATAGATCTTGTGAGATATTTGAGAAATTTTCCCATTTTGTTTGCCTTTTCATTGACTAATAATTTAATAAAAAGTTAATTTTCATCGACACATTATTTTAAAGATTAAAAGAAATTTATTTACATCCAATAATTTCCATCATATATAGTTTATATGTTATATGTGATTTTAATAAAGCTTATATTGTTCAAAAGTTATTGATATCTTCTTTATTTGAATGTGAAACCTTCTTTATATTGCAAGACTATATCAACCAGGTAAATTTCTAAAATGATCACAATCTGCAAAGCAACTGTCATGCACCTTTTTAACATCAATTTCCAAGTTTGGCCAATAATTTTAAAGGGTGTTATGTGAAGTAGTAAAAATTTAATAATATGACATTACTTTCAAGTTAATAAATAAAGTAAATGATAATAAAAAAATTTAAAATAACTACAATAAGTTCATCTGTATTTAAATTAGGGTGACATTCATGTCTATAGACCTATGGGAAAAAGTTACCTAACTACAATTGATATAATTTAATTAAGCAAGACCCAATGCAAAATCACATGAAAAATATGGGATTCAAGTTTTAACAAATGAAGTGCATCAAGATGATGTGATTCAATAAAAGTTATACATTCCTAAATCACATTTAAAAGGCATGATTATTTTTTGCCAGAATGAGTCCTTCTGATAGATGCGCTTAACCCATGAATAAGCGATTCATTTGGATGATATTAAAAATTTTAATCCTAATGAGTCGCATCATGTAAAGATGATTCAAATAAGAATAACACCTAGTAAAAGCAACTAACCTATAAATGTAAATGAGTCGCATATACAACGTGCAACTCATGTATGAACATGAATCACATGTATTAAATGTGATGCACGTATTAACATGAATCCCATCTATCAGTATAATTTTATATCAATATTTGATAATTATTTTTGTGTAATTTGTACTTATGTAATTTTTATTTGAGTGGGTAGGTGATCATACAATTTCTTCATTAAATTAACTATTTTAATGTTTAGGTGTCAAATTAAATTTTTGTATAAAATTCAATTACCAAATTCGACATTTATCATCATACAAACATATTTTAAAAAATGCTAAACTCTACCGAATGATTTATGGATAATTAAAAATTCTTCAAAATGAATAATTCTTAAAGATGTTAAAATGTTTACATGATATTTTAAGAAAAATCTTAAGGCACGTATTAATATGGGAAAAGTATGTTTTTAGTCCTCGATGTTTGACTGTTTTTCTATTTGAGTCTTACACTTTTTTTTTCTTATTTGAGTCCTTAACATTTCCAAAATATTGCAAACAAGGTATTTCTTAATGTGGTTAGTTTTTTCAATAAATTTAGACACTTGGCACATTTTCATTTGTTGAAAATTATTAATTTAAATTATGAAATAACTAAATCAAGAGAAATTTAACAAAATAATTAAAAAATTTAGAAAATTAATTTAAGACTGTAAAAAATTAAAATGAAAAAAATATAAAATTCTATTAAAAAACTTTTCATCCATTTATGAATTTTTATATAATTCAATTACATATAATAAAATTTGAAATCTCGAAATTACTGTAAAGACCCGCTATCACCCTATATTTGAAATAGGAGATAACGGTTCCCAACCACATATAACCCCTAAGATTATATGTAAGTTACCTAAAGGAATTGTTTGAGTAATTGTTTATCTAATTCCATAAATATATATATAATGGGAGACATAAAATTTTTTTTTTCTTAACCTTAAGCAAAGCAATACTACCACACATTTTGGCAAAGAGAACCACTCAACTTCTAATTAGCTAAAAACACACATATATATATATACATATTACATCCAAAGGCTTCTTACAAGCCTTAATCAAAATCCTCAAAACAAACCCAACTAACACTATAATTACATTATCAACAAAAAGAATCACATCTAATCTATTACATTCATAGGGGTCCATTGAGTCCATGGTCATCTCTAATCCTCCAACCCATCAAGAAAATCTTCAAAGTCGGTTCCGTACCCCATACTCGTATAGAACTCATCGGAATCATCACCTGAAAATAAAATATGAGCCAAAGGCCCAGTACACAAGTAACGAATACAAAATGCGAAGTGGATCACACATTCTTAGACTAAATGCACTATGCAACAATCACTTGTTCATTATTAAGTCTTTAGTTAGTAAGACAACACGGAGTATTCAAACTCCGGACAACAAGGATCTAGTATTACGTCCGCCTCCCTGAGTGGTCCCTACTGTTCATACAGACTAGGCAGCCCCACCTTCCGGCGTAGCCCGTAATACTAGGGGATCCTGAGTAACGCATCACGATCTTAGGGGGTTGATATGAGCAGCTCGGATACTCATATCTCCTAAACAATTCTATCCATTAACAAGAAAGTACCCTGCCCCAATCTGAGCAGGGTGCCGCTCTCCGAACCAGATTCAACGGCAAACAACGACAATCAACACTCATATATCAATAGTATTTTCTTATTTTAAAGTAGTTTGATTTTGATGCCTACCCTAGCAAAGAGACAGGCAAGTTACTGCGTACCTGAGATAGCTCGGGAGTTAACGGGGTTGACTGGGCGAGGATCTATCACTGTTTAATCAATATTAAATTCACACTTAGCTTAAGCACTAATTAACTAGTATAAAATATAAATATATCAAAGAAATCCAAATAAATTAATACAAAGTCATATAAAGCATTTAAGCATCCTATTATATCCTAGATCGCTTAACAAATACGTAATTGATCATATATCAAACTTCGGAAAATTTTAAAGAAAGTTTTAAAAATTCAAAAGCGCAGGGGATACGCCGGCGGCTTTGAGCCGGTGTTCAATACTATGAAAATTAACACTGCCAACGCTGGCAGCGCTTAAGGGTACGCCGACTGCCTTCATTCTACGCCGGCGGCTTTGAGCCGGCGTAGAATCCAAATTCAAAATTTTTCAAAACGTCCAGAGAGGTGCAAACCGGCCGCTTACACAGATACGCCGGCGCCTTTGATTCCCAGTAGCCGGCGTATAATGTGAAAGGATGAACGCCGTGACTTTTCTAGCGAAAGCCGGCGGCGTTCGATCAGCCTTAAGAAATTTGATTCTGTGGGCTTCCAACACCGCCTCTAGGCCGGCGGCGTAGAAACCCCAGATGCCGCGTACTACAATTTAGCCTATACGAAATTTTTGAATTCCCCCTGTTTTACTACAACTTTGTTCATTTTTCAAAATCTCCAAACTAAATTCAAACTTTCCAAAGCTTGTTATAGGATCCAAACACTATCCTAACAACATGTATCCTACTTCTAAGCATCAAAACTCTAATCACACTTCCAATTCACAACTCACTACTCAATCCTTCAATCTCCCATAACATTCATCCCTCACAACAACACTCCTATAAGATACAAATTACCACTCCATTAATCACATAATCTCATCCAAACTATCATCAATGCATCAAATCAATCCCACACCAATTATCACCTCAAAATCATAATATTCTAACATTTACAAACAATTCAATAAAACATAAAATAAAAGATAAAGTTTGTATTAAACTCACATTTGAATCTTGGCTTGGAATGATATTCAAATAAAGCTTGTCTTAGGGTTAAAGATTTTATGAGAAAGGAAGAAAGAAAGAAAGAAAGAAGAAAGAAGATGAAAATTCGTATGAAAATAGGGCTGCCCAAAAAGAGAAAAAAACATCCAAACAAGTCAATTGTCATCCAAACTTAGCCATTAGGGGTATATTTGTCCTAGAATTAATTTAGGCAAATTTCAAATGCATTTGGGTTGAATTTAAGCTTAAAAAGTGGTTTAAAATTGCCAAAATTTCTGTCATACATCTAAACAATTCAAAAGTAAATTTACTAAATTCTAAACATAACACATGCATATTAATTTGAAAAGAACACACATTCATTACACTATACACACATTTATAGATATCAAACAATAATATTAATTTCATAATACTATACACATTAAAATAACACATTCACTAATTATATTAACTAAACACACATATATTATATTATTCCAATAACACATTAGTATAATTTAAGGAATTCATGGCTATTTCATTCTCTCCTCCTTCAAAAAGTTTCGTCCTCGAAACTTAGCTTACCTTAACGCTATTCAAATAACTCGGGTACTTCTGCTTCATTTTTCGTTCTCGGCTCCCACGTCGCTTCCCTTTCGGTTTGTCCAGTCCACGACCTTCACATAAGGAATTACTTTTCTCCTCAACACTTTATCAATTCTATCCAAGACTTTGATCGGTTTCTCCACTGTGCTCAAATTTGGTTGAACCTCCGGTTGATGTGTAGAAATGATAGCTTCGGGATCTGATATACACTTTCGAAGTTGTGACACATGGAATACATCATGCACTTCCGATAAATTTGGTGGTAGAGCCAATCGATAAGCTAATGGTCCAATTCTTTCTAGAATCTCATACGGACCAATACCTTGGATTCAATTTGCCTCTAGCTCCAAATCTAATAATCCCTTTTGTTGGAGAAATTTTAAGAAACACATGATCACCCACTTCAAACTCCAATGGTCTTCTCCTCATGTCGGCATAGCTTTTATACCGATCTTGAGCCGTTTTCATCCTTTGCTTAACTACTTGGATTTTATCCACTGCTTGTTGTACCAGTTCTGGACCCAAAATAACTCTTTCCCCAACTTCATCCCAGTGTATTGGAGATCTGCATTTCCTACCATAAAGTGCTTCATAGGGTGCCATTTGAATTGTTACTTGGAAACTATTGTTATATGCAAATTCAACAAGTGGCAAATAAGTATCCCACTTATTGCCAAAATCTAGAGCACATGCTCTAAGCATATCTTCCAAGATTTGAATCGTTCTTTCCGATTGCCCGTCTGTCTGTGGATGAAATGCAGTACTAAACTGAAGTTGAGTACCTAAAGCGGCATGTAGACTTTTCCAAAACCGGCTGACAAAGCGAGAATCTCGATCAGAAGTAATTGTCTTCGGAATCCCATGTAATCTCACTATTTCTTTGATATAGATATGTGCCATTCTTTCTAAGGAATCTCCAACTCTCAATGGTATGAAATGAGCCGATTTCGTTAATCTATCTACGATTACCCAAATAACTTCATATTTCAATAGTCTTGGGTAAAGCCGATATGAAATCCATGGTAATATCATCCCATTTCCATTCAGGTATGGATAAAGGTCGAAGTTCTCCTCCGGGTCGTTGATGCTCGATTTTTATTTGTTGACAAGTCAAACACTTGGATACATAGTGAGCAATATCTCTCTTCAAACCTTCCCACCATAAATTTTCTTCAAATCTCTATACATTTTGGTGGTTCCCGGGTGGATCGAATATGAAGATGAATGAGCTTCCTTCAGGATTTCTTCTCTCAACTCATATGGCACAAAAAGTCGATTCCCATATCTAATAACTTCATCCTCATCAATTCTCAACTCTTTTCTCTTCCCTTCTCCAATGGCTATCTTTATTCTTTTAACTTCATCATCTTGCTTTTGGACTTGTTTAATCCTTTCCAAAATTGTCGGTTGCAAGGATAATTGAGCCAATATCACATCAACTTGCTCTAATGTAACCTCAAGTTCTAACTTCATGAAATCCATCTGAATTTCTCTTTGGCTAGAAATCAAAGTCACATCATCCATTTGCTTCTTCCTACTGAGTGCATCCGCTACTACATTAGCTTTCCAGGATGATAAAGTATTTCCACATCATAATCTTTAATCAACTCAAGCCATCTTCTTTGTCTCATATTAAGCTCCTTCTGTGTGAATATGTATTTCAAACTCTTGTGATCCGTGTAGATCTTGCATTTCTCTCCAAACAAATAATGTCTCCAAAGTTTCAATGCGAGAATCACTGCTGCCAATTCAAGATCATGCACCGGGTAATTCTTCTCATGGGGTTTTAGTTGCCTTGATGCATAAGCTATAACTTTTCCATCTTGCATGAGAACACAACCGAGTCCTTGGATAGATGCATCACTAAAAACTTCAAATTCCTTTCCACTAACAGGCAATGCCAAAATAGGAGCTGATATCAATCTTTCTTTCAACTCTTTAAAACTCCTCTCACACTTGTCATCCCACACATACTTAGTATTTTTCCGTGTCAACTTTGTTAATGGGATGCAAGTTTCGAAAATCCTTCAACAAACCTTCGGTAGTATCCAGCTAATCCAAGGAAACTTCTAATCTCACTCACATTAGTAGGCCGCCATTTCAAAATGGCTTCAATCTTCATTGGATCAACCGAAATACCTTCCTTTGAGATAATATGTCCAAGAAAGGATATTTCTTCCAACCAAAACTGACACTTGTTAAATTTCGCATAGAGTTTCTTCTCTCGGAGTTTTCGTAACACAAGTCTTAAATGCTCTCGATGCTCTTCCTTGTTCCGAGAATATATCAGAATATCATCAATGAATACTATGACAAATGAATCCAGATAATCCTTGAAGACTCTATTCATCAAATCCATGAATGCGGCTGGAGCATTGGTTAACCCAAAAGGCATCACCAAAAACTCGAAGTGTCCATACCGAGTTCGGAAAGCCGTCTTCTGAATATCTTGCGATTTGATCTTGAGTTGATAATATCCTGATCTCAAGTCGATCTTAGAAAACACTGTGGCTCCCTTTAACTGATCGAACAAATCATCGATCCTAGGTAAAGGGTATTTGTTCTTAATAGTAACTCGGTTCAATTCCCGGTAATCAATACACATGCGTAAACTTTCATCTTTCTTCTTGACAAACAGCACAGGAGCACCCCAGGGCGATATACTCGGTCTGATAAAGCCCAAATCTTGTAACTCTTGCAATTGTAACTTCAACTCTTTCAATTCAGCTGGAGCCATTCTATATGGAGCTTTAGAGATAGGTACCGTTCCAAATACCTCAATTCCAAACTCTATCTCCCGATCCGGTGGTAATCCAGGTAACTTCTCGGGAAATACATCCACAAACTCATTCACAATTGGCGTCATTTTGATATCCACTTCTTCAATATTTATAGCTGCCACAACTGGTTTTTCCCATAGCTCCATAAACTTCATACTCCTAGGTCTTAACCTCTCCAATTTATATGTGAAACTCCCTTCAATCAAGCCGAAACTTAACTCCGCCTTACTACAATCAATCGTAACCTTGTAATGATTTAGCCAATTCATTCCCAAAATCACATCAAAATCAGATAAAGGCAATACTATCATATCAATAGGCATGTTCACATTTGAAATCACAACACTTATACTTTTACACACACAAGGATGCCTATTTTCAATCACCAACGGAGTAGTCACACACATAACACGATCAATCAACAATTCAGAGGCAAGCTCACAATCATTCATAAAATTTTCAGAAATACAAGCATGAGTCGCTCCAGTATCAATTAGCACATATGCATCCCTATTAGCAACACTCAGTATACCTGCCAAAGTGTCTACTGAGGGTGTGTCCTCAATCTGTTGTAAGGCGAAAACCCTCGGATTTGTCTTTCCCTTCTCTACATCAACTCCACTCTTCACATTAGGTCGGTCCTTGCAATTAGCAATGTGATGCCCTCTTTGCTTGCAATATGCACAAAAGACCGGTGGTAGTTTCGGATTCTTGCACTCTCTAGACTTATGCCCAACTTGACCACATGAGAAACATGCATTGGGAGTCCACTTGCAATCGGACAACTCATGAGGACCATAGCACCTAAAACATTTCTTTTCAAATGCAAGTGTAGGAGCTTTATATGTCGGCTTTTGATTCCTTGTCGTCCCATAAATGGCTTCTTTCCTTTACCAACACCCCGATAATATCATAGGATGAAGTGGAAGCGGGTCTCTTTCCCAGAAATGCAGCTCTCTTTGCTCTTCTAATTCTACTATCGTTCTGAATTTGCTCCATTAGCAAAGCTTTGGCCACCGTATCTGATAGGGTATGCAACTCAAATTTCTTCACTTCACTTTGGATTTCTTCATTCAGTCCATTCTGAAATTTCTGAACTTTCATTCTTTCATCCCGGTAATCACCTCCAGCAAAACGCAACAGTCTACAGAATTCACCATATATTCATCTATAGTCTTGCTCCCTTGTCTCAAGTTCAACCAATCAGCTATCATCCTTTCTCTTACTGAATTCGGAAAATACTTAGTGAAAAATATATCTTGAATGCATTCCATGATATGGGTAGTTGTAGATTTCCACTTGTTAATCTCCACCAATTATAAGCCTCTTTCTTCATCATGTAAACCGCTAAATCCACTTTATTATCTTCCGGGGTTCTACTGGCTGCAAATGTTTTCTCAAGCTCCTCTATCCACCTTCAGCTACTGTAGGATCATTACTAATACCATCAAACTCCGGAACCATCTTGCTAAAATCATGTAATTTGATTTGGTTGGATTGATCATTTACAGGAGCAGCCTCATTTATCTCATTCCTTGCTGGTTACCTTGCTGCATGAGATGCTGAGTTTGTTGATACATCATCATCTGATATTGCTGCATCATGGCCATCATATCCCTCATCATACTGTACATCGAGTTCGGATCACCAGTAGGTACTTGTGACATAGGAGGAATGGGTGGCATAGGTGGAGGTGGAGGAATCTGAGTCGGTGGAGGAATTGTGAAGCTGAAGCCGATGCAGGCGATGGTAGTCTCACTGCTCGGTGTAGAAGATGAAGTAGGAGCAAATGTAGACGATGACTGTGGTGGTGGTGGCATACTTTCTCTATCAGAATGTTGCCTGGTAGACCTCCTCAACCTGTCCATCTTTACAATTGCATAGATATATTCAACACACATTCACACATGTATCTAAATTCCTAATCACATGCAAAACTTATCAAGTTAACATTTACATTCATACATAAATGAACAAACAATTCAACAAGTCATCAACAAACAATAAGCAATTAGTAAACAAGAAAACAAATAACAAATATATAAAACAAGCAAGAAGGAAATTACACACAACTATTTGGATAACTTAATTCTTTTCTATACTACTTAATTGTGTCTAGGTCAAGTCTTAAATAATCATTACAATTAGATAAGCAATTAATCAAACTCGCTCTGATACCAACTGTAAGGACCCGCTATCACCCCTATATTTGAAATAGGAGATAACGGTTCCCCAACCACATATAACCCCTAAGATTATATGTAAGGTTGCCTAAAGGAATTGTTTGAGTAATTGTTTATCTAATTCCATAAATATATTATACAATGGAGACATAAATTTTTTTTTTTTTAACCTTAAGCAAAGCATACTACCACACATTTTGGCAAAGGAAACAACTCAACTTCTAAATAGCTAAATACACACATATATATACATATTACATCCAAAGGCTTCTTACAAGCCTTAACAAAATCCTCAAAACACAACCCAACTAACACTATAATTACATTATCAACCAAAAAGAATCATCTAATCTATTACATTCATAGGGTCCATTGAGTCCATGGTCATCTCTAATCCTCCAACCCATCAAGAAAATCTTCAAAGTCGGTTCCGTACCCCATACTCGTATAGAACTCATCGGAATCATCACCTGAAATAGATAAAATATGAGCCAAAGGCCCAGTACACAAGTAACGAATACAAAATGCGAAGTGGATCACACATTCTTAGACTAAATGCACTATGCAACAATCACTTGTTCATTATTAAGTCTTTAGTTAGTAAGAAACACAGTATTCAAACTCCGGACAACAAGGATCTAGTATTACGTCCGCCTCCCTGAGTGGTCCCTACTGTTCATACAGACTAGGCAGCCCCACCTTCCGGCGTAGCCCGTAATACTAGGGGATCCTGAGTAACGCATCACGACGCTCAGGGGTTGATATGAGCAGCTCGGATACTCATATCTCCTAAACAATTCTATCCATTAACGAGAAAGTACCCTGCCCCCAATCTGAGCAGGGTGCCGCTCTCCGAACCAGATTCAACGGCAAACAACGACAATCAACACTCATATATCAATAGTATTTTCTTATTTTAATAGTTTGATTTTGATGCCTACCCTAGCAAAGAGACAGCAAGTTACTGCGTACCTGAGATAGCTCGGGAGTTAACGGGGTTGACTGGGCGAGGATCTATCACTGTTTAATCAATATTAAATTCACAGTTAGCTTAAGCACTAATTAACTAGTATAAAATATAAATATATCAAAGAAATCCAAATAAATTAATACAAAGTCATTATAAAGCATTTAAGCATCCTATTATATCTTAGATCACTTAACAAATACGTAATTGATCATATATCAAACTTCGGAAAATTTTAAAGAAAGTTTTAAAAATTCAAAAGCGCAAGGGACACGCCGGCAACCAAAGCCGGCGACTTTGAGTCAGTGTTCAATACTATGAAAATTAACACGGCTAACGCTGGCAGCACTTAAGAGTATGCCGGCTGCCTTCATTCTACACTAGCAGCTTTGAGCCGGCATAGAATCCAAATTCAAAATTTTTCAAAACATCCAAAGAGGTGTAAACCGGCCGCTTACGCAAATACGCTGGCAGCCTCTCCCTATACGCCGACGGCTTTGATTCCCAATAGCCGGCGTACAATGTGAAAGGATGAACGCCGGCTGCGTTCGATCGGCCTTAAGAAATTTGATTCTGTGGGCTTCCAACACCGCCCCTAGGCCGGCGGCGTAGAAACCCTAGATACCGGTGTACGTTCAAATTTTAGCCTATACGAAAATTTTTTTTGAATTCCCCTGTTTCACTACAACTTTGTTCATTTTTCAAAAAATTCTCCAAACTAAATTCAAACTTTCCAAAGCTTGTTATAGGATCCAAACACTATTCTAACAACATGTATCCTACTTTTAAGCATCAAAACTCTAATCACACTTCCAATTCACAACTCACTACTCAATCCTTCAATCTCCCATAACATTCATCCCTCACAAACAACACTCCTATAAGATACAAATTACCACTCCATTAATCACATAATCTCATCCAAACTATCATCAATGCATCAAATCAATCCACACCAATTATCACCTCAAAATCATATCTATTCTAACATTTACAAACAATTCAATATAGAACATAATATAAAAGATAAAGTTTGTATTAAACTCACATGATTGAATCTTGCTTGGAATGATATTCAAACCCTAAAGCTTGTAATAAGTCTTGCTTAGGGTTAAAGATTTTGGGATGAGAAAGGAAGAAAGAAAGAAAGAAAGAAGGAAGATGAAAATTCGTATGAAAATAGGGCTGCCCAAAAAGAGAAAAGAAAACAAGTCCAAACATAGTCAATTGTCATCCAAACTTAGCCATTAAGGGTATATTTGTCCTAAAATTTAAGCAAATTTCAAATGCATTTGGGTTGAATTAAGCTTAAAAAGTGGGTTTAAAATTGACCAAAATTTCTGTCATACATCTAAACAATTCAAAGTAAATTTACTAAATTCTAAACATAACACATGCATATTAATTTGAGAAAGATACACACATTCATTACACTATACACACATTTATAGATATCAAACATAATATTAATTTCATAATACTATACATATAAATTACACATTCACTAATTATATTAACTAAACACATATATATATATTATTCCAATAACACATTAATATATAATTTAAGGAATTAATGGCTATTTCATTCTCTCCTCCTTTAAAAAGTTTCATCCTCGAAACTTAGCTTACCTTAACGCTATTCAAATAACTCGGGGTACTTCTGCTTCATTTCGTTCTCGGGCTCCCACGTCGCTTCCCTTTCGGTTTGTCCAGTCCACAAGACCTTCACATAAGGAATTACTTTTCTCCTCAATACTTTATCAATTCTATCCAAGACTTTGATCGGTTTCTCCATTGTGCTCAAATTTGGTTGAACCTCCGGTTGATGTGTAGAAATGATAGCTTCGGGATCTGATATACACTTTCGAAGTTGCGATACATGGAATACATCATGCACTTCCGATAAATTTGGTGGTAAAGCCAATCGATAAGCTAATGGTCCAATTCTTTCTAGAATCTCATACGGACCAATGTACATTGGGTTCAATTTGCCTCTAGCTCCAAATCTAATAATCCCTTTTGTTGGAGAAATTTTAAGAAACACATGATCACCCACTTCAAATTCCAATGGTCTTCTCCTCATGTCAGCATAGCTTTTATACCGATCTTGAACCGTTTTCATCCTTTGCTTAACTACTTGGATTTTATCCACTGCTTGTTGTACCAGTTCTGGACCCAAAATAACTCTTTCCCCAACTTCATCCCAGTGTATTGGAGATCTGCATTTCCTACCAAAATGACTGCCTACTTCGATGCATGTGTATGTTGAGATAGCAATAGAATGGGCTTAAAAGTTTCAAAGCCCCGACTGTTTAGTAATTATTATTACACCAAGACCAAGGGTACCAATAGTAACCAAGTATTGAATGTAGTGGTTATAATTAATAGTAGCATTATTCCAAGGGGGATGGCAATTTAAAATAATGTGATAATATAGAGATGGCACTAATGTCACCATACATATGCATTCTGTGTTGTTAGATTATTGACCAATGACTTGTTTGAGAAATGGGTTAAAATATTATTCGAGGCAAGTTGTAAATGGTGTTGTCTTGGTAGTACGACATTCATTTTATGGATGGTTACAATAAATAAGTAATGCTAATTTCCATCTAATAAGACTCAAAGATGACATAACTTATGTGTGGAGTGGTATAGATTACTAATGAGTGCCTAGCACATTAGTGTGGAATTATAGACTCTATGAATCAATAAGCAAAAATTGACCCAATGAAATATGCAAACAACAATTAGAAGTATGTATTGAACTTGACATTAAGGTTGAATTATTTGATCTAATTAAAATATTTTTATTGTAATTATTAATCACATTTTATATGAATCAAATATCATATTCATATATGTATATGTATCCAGCAATATATATATATATGTATATGACTCTGGACATTGTTTCCTCTTGAGTTTATCATGACTAAATTATACAAGACATAATTAAATTCAATATCATATTGCTTGACCTTAAAAATTCCTATTGCGTTAGAAATCCCTCAGATCCACATTCACTAATCCTTTTACTAATTATTGGAACTTTCCTAGTTAATCAATTATGATTATATTACTTTAATTACCATATTTGCTAATAAATTATTATTCTCTTGCTTTAAGAATTCCACTATGAGGTTTTACTCTTATTCAACAAAATAATCATCCCATACTACCAATATATATATATATTATAATTTCACTCAATTATGCAAATCTACTTATATATATATATATATATATATATGAAATACTACTAACTATATATAATTTCTGATAAACTATGTCAATACTTTAGGAGTATTAATCTTATTATAAAGAACACTTGTAATTGGACTATCATAAACATGAAATCTTCATTGACTTTCTAATTAAATAAAACTTTACATGATAGTTTCAGGGTTATGCAAGTCTAGATATACAGAACTTCTTACTCCATAAGATTAATAATTGAATAGAAGAGGGAATATAAATCATCTAGTTAATAGCTCTCAAATCTAAGTCTTCAATGGTAATCGTGCCCTTTTCCCTACAGTATTTCTCCTAACAGACTCCTAAGAAAGCTTTTCTAATAATACTCACAACTTCCTTTTTTTTTTTTTTTTTTTTTCTAAATATGATTACAAGATTATTTATGTATAAGGTAAAATATGACATAGAAGAACATAAGAAAGATTATGGGCATGTTCAAGACGGTGCATATCTTGTACTTTAATTGATTAAAAAAAAAAAAAAAGCTCTTATTTTCAACACGATTAACAATATGATTGAGCATCCCAAGTCATCATCTTCATTGAAACTCCTTTATGCAACTTCCTTTTATATATATAAAAATGTATATGATTACAAGATTTTTATGACTAAGTAAAACATGGCATAGAAGAACACAAGAAAAACTATGAGCATGTTCAAGACTGTGTATCTCCTGTACTTCAATTAATTATGAAAAAAATAACTCTTATTTTTAGCAAGGTAAACAATACAATTGAACATCCTAAGTCCTCTTCTTCATTGAAAATCCTTTATGCAATTAGTCCTTTAAAAATTCTACTCTAATCAATGTCCAAGTTCCAACTATATTAAGTCTTTAAGTCCTCCTTTAATCATTAGCATTAAAACTACCACAAACTTGATCAATTCCACTTAATTTCATTATCACTGCAACCATTCTCATAATTAAAATAACAATGCATTATGTGTAGAATTCATCCGATGTATTTTTCAATTTTATCAAAAACTACACTAAAATTAACTTAAATTTGGCACAAATATGAGTTATCATATAACTTTAGAAAGAAGGAATCCACACATATTAGAGATGAGCTATATATATATATATATATATATCGAACAATGAACAAATTAAACTACACTGTATTTTCAATTATTTTTTGAAAAGGATTAGTTCTTAATTCGATTCGAAGAAAAGCAAGTAGTTTGTGATTCGATTCGAGACCTTGAATTGAACCCAAAATAGTTTAATTTTTTTTTAACTCAAACATATTAATTTTTTTTCTTTTAGTCACTTTTTAATATTTTTTAGTTGGATAGATATCCTTTATGGGAATAAAATGAGATTTTTTTTGTTTCATGTTTTAATTGCTATGGTGTGTCTATAAATATGATAATTTTAAGTTTTACCTTATAATGTTCTGAAAATTATTTTATTTTCTTTGTCTTACTAATGAACCTACTTGTATTATGTGGTTACTCATTGGATTATAGTTCATGATAGGTTGGTTTAAAGCATAACAAATTGAAATATATACATCATATTAGGATAGCATATTGTGATTTTAAGTTCAATATATCATTATAGTTTATCATAATTATAGAGAGTATAACTAGTATATGATTATAGTTTTATGATGAATGAAATCTCTCCCTACTATATAGTTTTACATATTCATTTGGATAAATAATCAAGTTCAAATATTATTGTTTGTATTTACATTGGTGATAAAAAAAATTATGTAATTGAAATCTCTTAATAAAATGTATTTTTATTTTAAGAATGATAAAACATAATATATGGGTTGGCTTGGTTTGTGGGGTGAACCGAATTGAATTATAGCTTGCCCACTCCAAACATTATAATAAAACTGGGTTTTAGAAAAAAAAATTTCTATCTCTAAACATAAATTAAAACCATCATCACTGATTATATTTGCAAAAAATAATTCATTTTACCTATTTTTCGTTACTAAATTTCTATTTCTAAAGGTAAGTTTTCTTGTAGTGAAATACATATGTCAATTTTGTTAGAAAATTGATATTCATCTCATTTGGACATAAGACCTTGGCATATTATTTTTTATTTTTATTAGGTGCATCATTAATGTTGAAGGTGTTCAAGAGACTTACATATTTTTTATTTAAAAATCCTTTTAAGACTATATAAGGAAAAGTAATTATGGATGTAATAAATATTTTCAAAAAAAATTGTTTAAAAGCCAAAAGTTATTTATTTACCTTTCATATAAGATACATACATACATATATATATGTATGAAATAGCCATAATTCCCAAATTTATGTTTTATATTTGTGTGTTAATGCACTTGAGTATGATATATGTGATCTGTGTTAGAATGTGGTATATGTATTGTACTAATATATTTGAATATTGATATATTTTAGTGTGAATAAATATTATGTCTATGAATGTGTAAGTGTAATAAAGTGTATGAATATTGGTTTAAAATAAGTTAAATATGTTTAATATAACCAAACTAGCAGAAATTTTTGAAAAAAACAAGTCTTAAACTCATTTATTTTAGCCCAAAATAAGCCTAAACCCATGCAAATTAAAGCCTTACTATGGTAACCCTAAATCAATATTAAGATAAGAACAAACATCATTTTTTACTAAAAACACACTCCAAAAATAGACCTAAAAATCCATACGAATTTCACACTCCTCTTACATATTGTCTTCTTTTTTTTCTCAAAACCTTGCACTCCAAGCTCTTAACAAAGTCAAGATCCAAAGCCTAAGTGATTTTCAATAAGACCTGAAGCTTCTTAAGGTATGTGTTTGTTATGATAAGAGTACATTTGTTAGTTTGAGTTTTCTTATGAAGTGGAGTTCATGCCATGAATTGAGTCAAATGAGTTTTGATGATTTACATGTGTTAGTTATGTATGGAATGATAACCTGATGGTTAATAAGTTGTGTTTGTGCTAAGTAAGTGACAAATAGTGTTGGAGTGAATGGAGTTGGGAATGAGCAGGGTTGAGATAGTTTAGGGAAGAATGAATTGGCTAATTGAGGGTTGAATGTGGAATTATGTTTGAAATGCTAGATATGGGTGTTTGATGAGTTTGAAGTGAAGATTTTATATGTTAAAAGAAGTTAGAATTCATATAGGTTGAAGTTTGATGATAGAAATGTGTTTGAAGGAAGTTTAGAAGTGAAAAATTTTGCAAATTTTCGTGTCTTCAAAATAGGGTAGGTCCGCAACATTTTTGAAATATGTGCTGTAGTGTATGCCGTCGGCATAGAGGTCAACACTGCCGGCCTACACAGCAATACTACCAGTGTTGGGAGTATTCATGAGCATGGATCAACCCCATAAAACTCTTGAATTTTTTGGATAAATTTGTTTTACAGTCTACACTGGCTCAAAGCTGCTGGCATAGACCACAATACAGCCAGCATTTGGATTAGCGCTGCCAGCATTAAGAGTAGAAAATTTGTGCAGACTACACCGCTGTAACGCCGTCAGCATTGGATGCTAGTGTATCTCTTGCTGTTTTTTCATTTTCAAAACTTCTACAAACATCTCTCCAAGCTTGACATTTGATCTTTTCATGATTTTATAAGTTTGTATGATATTGTTTGAGTATAAATATTGAGTTAAGACTTTGTATGAATATTTATTTGAATTTTATGATCCTTTAACGTTGAGTTATATATATATATATATATATATATACATGGAATAGATTAAAGGTTGTTAATATAAGTTGAAATTTCTTGTAATAGTGACAGATCCTTGGTTGAATACTACTTTTGATCCTCGATCTAATTCACGTACGCAGTAATATGTTTGATTTCTTGCCCAGGATAGGCATAATTAAATTTACCTTAATTTAAGAAAAACTTAAGTTGTTTGAATTGATTGTCTATTATGCCATTGAATCTGGTTTGGAAAGCGGCACCTTGCTCAGATTGGGAGCATGGTAGTTTAGGTGCTTAGGACACCTCTGTCTTTATGATAAGACTTTTATAAGTGACACGATGGGTAGTTGATAGGGTTGTTGGTATCAGTATAATATTTGTTTATTCTTAAGGAGAAGTAATATGATTTAATTCAATGTTTATGGGAACACTTGAATTAGGTGGTATTATGGATTAAGTTAAGTGAAGTTGTGAAACGGCTAAAAACCCGAGAGAAAGCTACTTTTTCGTTTATGGATATATCATCTAAGAGATATAAGTCTTCGAATAACTTATATCAACCCCCCTGAGTGTCGAGATCATTACTCAGGACCCCCAGATATTCTTATTGTCCAAAGTTTGAATAATCCAGTGTTGTTTGTCTAACGAAAGATTTTCTAATAACATGATGGTTGTTGCATTTACATGTAGTTTAAGCTTGTATGCTACTCGCCTTTGTTTTCGTTACTTGTATACTAGGCCTTTGACTCATTATTTCATATTTCAGGTGTTGATACTAGTGATGAATTCTACACCAATATAGGGTACGGAACGAATTTTGAGGATTTCTAGATATTGAGAAGACTAGGAGTATGACCTTGGCTTGATGGAAATCTTTTGTAATCGACTAGTTTGAAGTTTTCTTTGAATCTATGTAATAGTTATGTTAGTTTTTGTTAAACTTATGTATTTTGTTTATGGCTTGTTGATAAGCCTTTTTCTGTACTATCTATATGTATATGTTTGTAGTGGATTTATATCATAAATGTAAATGTGATATAAATGTCACGTTTTTCTAAAAAGTTTTAAGAGTTGATAGTTCTTAAAATTTGCTGTTATAAGAGATTTAGATAAACAAATATCCAAACTGATCATGGTAATTAACCTTACATATAATACTGTAGGTTATATATGGTTGGAGATCTAAATTCACCTATTTTAAATATAGGGATGAGTCCGGATCTTTACAGTATATATATATATATACATATATATATGATTGATCTCCCTTTTTTCAATAATTGTCTTGTCACATCTTAAGCACATCGTCCCTAAACAACCCGCTCCTCACCTTCGCCCCTTGGTAGGCCCATATGTGGCAGGATTCTTGGTGCTAGCTAGTGGCCAAATTTAAATTTAGGAGACACAATTACTGTCCTTATGATGTTGTCTCGTTCTTATTTCAATAAATGAGTATTTAACACATATCTTGAAGTGATAATCATTATTTGCATTATTTTAGAGATTTTTTTTACACATGTCAAATTCTTCTTATTATGGAGTTCGCAAATTCTTATCCTAAATTGATGTAAATAGCAGATCAAGTCTCCTTGGTTCATTCGTGGAAGATTCCGGCTTGGTATTTATTTATTTTAAATCATATATAAATCCTTTTATATGTACTTTATATGTACTAAATCCATTTATCTTGAAATTCAACCTTTAGATCCTAAATCTATTACTATTTTTTCTTAAATAAAATGGTAAATGAATATTAAAATAAAAAATGCATAAATTTAGGGGTAAAATAGTTATAAAGCATTAGAAGGCACTATTTTTAAACATTTGAGGTCAAGTATATGATTTTAATGATAGTAAGCACAAATGAAATAAAAATGAGGAAGTGTATCCACAGTTCACTTTTATTTATTTATTATATATATATTTTTTTCCTTTTGCTTTTCCCCCCTTGTGGTAGTTGTACAAATGTACTAAAGCTAATTGGTTTATATATTTTATCTAACTTTTTATTAAAGCGGACTTAGAAAAATATAGATAAAATGATCTCAATGCAACAGTTACATGGGAAAATTAAAACTTAATCACGCTACTAATCTATACTAAATACATGTCATGACACAAAATTTAATGCCAGGGCCCCAGGAGATAAAAGTTGGTCTTCAAAGAAGGAATGTACTTGAGAAATTAATTCACAAATTCAGAAGCAACTAATCATGGCCAACCCAAAGCCAATATCATGTGCTCGGAAAATCATTGAAGACACGTTCCAGCCTTTTAGCCGATGCACGTTCAGGCTTTGTCATGGGCAGTCTAATAGAAGCGGTCCATGTCCACGTGAATTGGGTTTGTTTATACTGTCAGATTTTATTTATTTATATATATCATATTTGTATTTATAACTTATTTATATTATAACTGTATCATATCTGTTTAGTCTATTTATGAATAAAAATGTTAGTTTTTTATCGGTATTTATTTATTAACAAATATTTATTTAAATATATATATATATATATTGTTAAAATGATCATAATATGATGAAACAAACACATTCTAAAATGAGTCACACACAGAATTAAAGGGAAATAGAAAATAAAATGCAGGATTCGCGATTACCATGGGCGAAAAAAAAAAACAATTCGTTAACTTTTTATCATTCGAGTGTTTTCCACTTAAGATTAAATTGCATATGTTGGGTTCCCTTTTCACTTATTTACTCCATTTATTATCATGTGAAGTATGATTTGGACATAAAATTTAATTGGTTTTCCACATTTGATCACTCCAATTGATTAAACTAATATTTTAGACTTTTCCTTTTTAAATTCATGGAAGGTCACATGAGTTCGATCCCAAGTTCCCCACGAATCACAACTCTAATTTTTGAAGTGAAATTATCTCTAAAGTTATTTTCTTATAGCATTCTTAAAAATTTAGTCTCTTATAATACTATCTCGTATACTTAATAGTTGAGATTACAAGAATAATATAGTATAATAGTGGTATCACAAGATACTTGAAGAATGTATCAATTTCAATATAAATTTAGGAAAATTTATAGGAAGTAAAATTTGAGGATTACATAACATTCAAAGCACATACCAGTCCAGTTATTTTATTCCCTTTTTTCATTTTCTTTTCTTTTTATTTTTCTTTGTTTTTATTTTTCATTGCATAGCCAATAAATAAACTACATACAGTTAAAACAAGGGATACTACAAAACCAATTGATAGATAATTAAATAAGCGTAGAATTAATCCATACTACCAAGGATCACAATAATTAAGTAGACATAGGATTTACGTCATTCTGTCGCAATATGAAAGCATTACTTTGTCTTTTAGCCCTAACAAAAAAGATCAAAAGCAATAGCGAATTTGTCATTTTGTCATAATATTTATATAATCTATAAATAGATTACCACGTATTTAATGGATTTTGCGTGTTGTATGGAAGTGTCACGGGTTTAATGAAGAGAGAACATCCTGGATAAAGCAGAAGGATCGTGATTTTCTTTCATTCACACATGGGTGGAGCCATGTACGTCTGTTATACATTGATGCATTATGGTTGTTTAGAAAGCTTTATACCAAGGAAGGAAATTAACGACAAATGGAGGAAATGTTGGCGCAAAATGAGCTTCTACAAGCAATAATTCATATGTTAATATATTATATATATGTAGTGAATAAATATTAATAAGATTTTAATATATATAAAATATATAAATCATGAAAAATAATTATCTTAAAAACTATCCATTCCACTATACATGTATTAAACTCTTATGCGTACTTGCACACTATGTCCATGCACATGGCACCCATTAATTACCTAGTAAATCATTTTTCATGGTGTTATCATGTAATTACAATGGACTAATAATTTATATTTAGTATAAGTAGGTCTTATCTCATAATTACAATAAAGTTATGTACATTATTATATATTTGGAATAAATGGAGAATATACACCTTCTAGTTGGAAAAAGTTGAATCCATAATACACATTCATTAATAGTTGCTGGAAACATATGTCCTTCATGTCCTTTGTCACGCCCCAAATAGGTTCAAGATATGTTCAATTCCGCCACGTGTAACACTTAATGTTATATCCTAAGCTACATAACTATTTATTTATTGGGTGATCATTTGCTAATCAATTTTAGATTCTCAAATCATATATTAAGCAGTGGAAAAATATCAAAGGTTGATAAATATCAATATTAGGGTGATCAACCATTATTCATTCTACTTTAGACAAGTAAGATAATAGTAAAAACAACAATTCACACAAGAACCAATTCAAGCAATTCATGCATCAATATCAGTGTCTTATCACATTTAAGGTCCTTTGCATATATTTCTCAGACTTAGACCTATATTCTTACTTTTAAAGCTTAATTCCACGTCTTAAAGTGCTTAGTTAAGTTAATGGAATGAGTTCTACTGAAGTGGTAGTAAGAATTCTTCAAAAATGGGGAATTTGTGACATACACCAACAAGCTACACAGCTTGTGTAGATGGCTATTCGATAGTGGATATAGCTTACGTGGTTGACATGGTTTAAAGATACTAAAGCATATTCCAAAGGCTTTACACGACCATTTATGCACAACCATGGATACACAACCAATGCACATGGGTAGCGTACGGGGGTTGTCTAGGACATTATTTGCATAAAAAAATACATGTTAAGAAATAAATATACATACATGACCAAAGTACAAGGGTTGTGTATAAGGGTAGTGTAGAATCCTTGTTTTTATACACACACCACCAAAGTACATGAGTTATGTAGAGTAGAATCTTCTGTTTTTACACATACACCACTAAAGTACACAGGTCGTGCATAATGGTGGTGTAGAGTCTTTGTTTTACATATACACCACCAAAGTACACAGGTCATGTACAATGATAGTGTATAATGACTTGCACTCTGTACTTACTATGGATGCTCCAATTTCTATTTCCACGACGTATAATGCCTTTAGAATTATTTTTAACTTAAAAAATTATCACCTACATAACATAAAACAACAATACAACAATAGTATAACAATCAAGCAAGCAACAAATCACCAAATATCCCACTCACCGTGGCGACATCATTAAGTGTCGTAGTGATCTAGCTTGAGAAGTCAAAGTTTTCACCAATACATTGCAAGAAAACACTCTTCTAAGTAATATAATATAGTAAGTAAAAACTAAGAGTTTATGTCTAAAACTTAAGAGTATTGAACCGACTTCTTTGCTGAAAACTCAACATTTTGATTCGTCCTAAATTTAGAGGTTAGAGAAACCTTATCAAGCGTGCTCTTGTTTTGAAGAGCACGAAGTCAGGATCACAATGTCTCTTGTGGATTTGGAAATGGAGGTGTATTTTGTGAGTTCTGAATTTTTGGAAATTTATTGATTTTGGCGATCGTAACTCGTGAGTTTTCCAAAGGTAGAAGAAGAACTGAAAGAAAAAAGAAAGGAAAGGGAAAAATGAAAAGGGAAAAAGGAAGCAGCCATCAATAAGGTATATATATAATAATATATATGTAGTGTGATGATAGGCAAAATTATTGAATAATTTTCCAATACAGGTCCAATTCCTATGCGATATGGTACCTTCTCATAACTATATTTCCTATAGTGTTTGGAGGTGAAAACTTACACTATACCAATTTAGATGTCCTGAACACAATCGTATACATGTAATTTCAAATTGAAGTTCCTAAAATTTAAATTTTATTGTATGTTAACATTTAATATGAATTTAGGGTTTTTGGTGACATTAGAGTTTAAGGATCCAGTTATTAGGATTTTGAGCATTGTTGAGATTTGATCACCACTTGAGTTGCCAATTCATTATTAAATCCTATATGAGGAGTAGGGTAAAATTATGGGGCTTCATAGGTACAAACCATGCCCTCAAAAGAAATTAAATTAAAAAAAAGACATCTACAACTTTAATTTAGGAAAAAACATGATCCAATGTTCTTAGCCTCTCCACTTGTTAATACGCTCATATTGATGCATCCTGTACCCAAGATATGCAAAAGCATTGAAGTCTAAATCACAAACACCTAAAAAAGAAAGGAATAAGCCAAAGCCCAGTACACAACAATGCAACCACTCATGATACAACATACTCATCTAGACTACATGCAATGCAACAACCAATAGTTTAAGGTTATCATTTAAAGCAATTCAAACAACACTAGAGTACTTACACTTCGGACAACAAGCCATGGGAATCTAGGGATCCTAAGTAGCAGCAATTGCTTGGGAGTTGATATAGGTAGCCTAAATACCTATATCTCCTATAGCAACATCTATTAATAGCCTCATCTATGGTTTACAACCATTATGCATCTCTACTTATTTTAATCCATACTACAATCTGGCTTAACCAGTCCCATAGACGTAAACTAGATTGTATTATTTCTCTCTGAGCCTAAATAGATGTTATCCCAATATCTGTTACCCTAACAACTTGGTGGCTTAAGCACCTAACTATCATATTGGTATTACCTAGCAAGGTTATTACTCCTCAGACCAGATTAAATAACATAAGCACACTTAAACCATTAATTAAGCCATTTTTAAATATAAGTTCATTTTAGGATGCCTACACTGCAAGCAACACGCAAGTCACTGTATACCTGATATCGAAATAGTAGACAGTAAATGATCATAATTAAGACAATAGGTTAATTGAATATCTATCAAGAAATGTTAATTTGTATAAATATTGAGTATACAAACTAAGAATGCAAGTCATATTGATCAATCAATTAACGTAAGGTTTTATGTAGTGTAAGACCTTTGGTTTATAATTAAGTTAGGTCCAATTAGGATAATTAACCTTAGATAATTTGGACTAAGCCTATAGAATTCGGAAATTGAATTGATTATTGAGATGTATTTGGCCTTTATGGATCCTAAATTAGGCCTAATAAGAAATTCTCTAAGTGTTTAACTTTTTAGGGTAATGGACCTTAGGGTTTAAGAATTGAGCCCATTAAGGAATATAAATATTAAATTAGATGGAATTAGGCTTTATTTTAAACTTAGGTCCAATTAGATTAATATTGGTTATTGGACCTAAGAATTATGTTCAAGCCCAATAAGAATTTAATTTAGACTCTAATTAAGCTATTGAGCCTTCTAATACCCTATATGGCCATACTAAGGATATTTTAAGGCTTTTAGGCCATAAAAATAATTTGAGCCCAATTAGGTATTTCAATACCTAGAATCGATAATGAACTTAAATATTTTAAGAATATGCTCAATTGGAATTAGTCAAGTTATTGGGCTCGTCATATAGAATTTAAGTTCATAAAGCGTAAATTTAAGTATTGTCTATGTAAGGACCTGACCTACCTAATACTGCTATTAGGCATGCCAAATCCCCCAACCACGCATAATACCCAAGTATTATAAAATACTCAAGTATTGTACGTAAGGCTGTCCATAAAGAAGATGAATACATTGACTATCTGTTTAAACTGTGATAACACCATGTACTTTAAACATAATACTACTCAATACATGAGTAGTTCATCATACATACCTATATACATACATAACCTTAGTATCCATCAATGATACCTCAAAATTTTACAAGCTTGCTTGAAAATACATTTAAAAGAAATAAACTTATATTACAAACCATGGCTTATCTAACAAGCCATTAGCTATAAAAATTTTACATTCCATTTATCTTTTAGAAAGCTTAAAGAAAACCTTCTTGCTTCTCAATGGGTTTCCTATTTATTCCACTCATCCATGAATGTTTCCCAATTAGTCCCATATCCTGTATCATCATAGCAATCCTCATCAATATCACCTGCAAGGTAGAATCATGAGCTAAAGGTCCAGTACGCAATAACACAAACAAATACAGAATGCCAAGCACACTTAGGCTGAATGTAATACAACAAACAATAATTTGATTATTTTTTATTAAGTCAATCATCATTTGGAGTATTCAAACTCTGATTACAATATGTGGAATTTTGGGGTCCTAAGTAATAATAGCTGCTTAGGGGATTGTTATAGGCTATCCAAAGAACTATAACTCCTATAATTACAAAACAGAGTAATAATCTCATCTAAGGTTGTTACACAACTTTACTTAACTTAATTCATAATATCATCTAGTTCAACCAGTCTCATAAACGTGAGCTAAATCATATCATTTCCTTTTAAGAATAAGCAAACGTTACACGATGCTATCCGCCCTATCAATTACCCACTTAGCCACTTATATATCACCATTGCATCATGGCAAAAGAAAAGTCATTGCATTATGACTATGTGGTCTAAGTGCTTAACTATCATGTCATTACATAATGACAAGAATGTTGCTCCTCAGACTAAATTCAATAACGAAAAGCATAACCAATTTCATTCCACTCACATTCATCCTTGATTAAGTTCATTTAGAATATGCCTAGCTTAACAATAATTGAACAAGCTATTACATACTTGATATATTTGAGACCTGTGTCTAAACCTAACTGCGTGTATGAGTCTGTAAAGAAATCATTTCATGTTAACTTCTTACTGACCTTAACATATTAACTCATAAAAAAGAATCATTATACTTAAATAATATTCAAATCATCTCATATTTAACTCATATAAACACAAATACGTATTTCATTTATTATCTATTTATCATCATTAAGGATTTATTTATTTATTTATTTTTTATATGAACAGTATTAGAGGGTCTGTCATGCTCTTGACTTAAGTTGTGATAAAGATTACGGGCACCATCATGCTCGTGAACTTGAGCTGCAATAAACATGATTGGCTTTGTCACGCTCGTATTAGGAGATCACGCCCCCTATTATGGTCGTGATATATGCCATGATATCCATTGTACCTTATCAATCTTTATATAAAATTTTCCAAGAACAATCCAAGAAGATAACGAGCCTCATTATGGCCATGATCTATCTTTAGGAACTTCACAGAGAAAATAATGGCTTTAATAACGATCGTAATCTAGGCAGCATTAAGTTTTCGAAAATACTCAAAGGAGATTACCGGGTTTGTAATGGCCGTGACAAGCTTTAAAAATTCATCCGATAAGATAATGACCTCAACAACGGTCGTGATCAGCAAGAAAATTTAACTTAGAGAAGATAGCAGCCTTTATCATGCCCGTGATGAACAAAGCAATTATCCTATGGTACTTGCTTCGAAATTTTTAGAGTCTTATGTCTCCTAACTCTTTAATGAACTCTTATGTGATTGTAAAAAAAAAAAAAAAAAGCCAAAGCTAGTGTTTAAACACAATACTACATATCATCATGTTCACTTGCTTACATGAGTCTATTCCACACATATATAGATACACAACAACTTAACTCAAGAAAACATAATCTCATCATCCATACTTATTAAGCTCTATTACTACTCTAATCATTCAAGTTTTACTTATTTATCACTTTCAATATCAATACATGCACCAACTCATCATAAGTTCCATATATCATTCTGTCAAAACCTAGGTTACATATATCTAGTTCAACATACACCATGACATGCCTTTAATTCATATCAAACATCAAAGTTCTACTCTTATCGATCATTGATATTGTCACGCCTCGGAGGGTACCCTAAACGTGGCAGTTTGCCGCATATAATATTAAAGCTAATGAATGACAACCTTAGTCATGCAGGAGCTTCGATATCACATGCAAGGCGTGCTTCCAAGATAGTAGGAGACTCACAGGGGTATTACATTTAAGTAGATAATAGAAGTAAGCAAGAACTTATATAAATAAACATAAGATCTTCATAATAATATCCTTACATGATCTTAGGGGCAATCCCCCATCTTGAAAGTCTATCACCAAGATAATAGCAACTATAACACAAGCCTACTATAGAGATTTTTCCTAGAAGCCTATGTTCAAAGCTTAAATAGATATAGCTTCTCTCAAAAACTCCTAGTAGCTTAAACTCGTACCTGGCATACGGGGCTCCTTGGGGCCAACCAAAGATAATCGTACTGTAACAAAAAGCTATAAGGGTATAAGCAAATCTAGCTTAGTGAGATAATTCCATCTACAAGACATTTCCATAATTCAAGTAAGTATTTAATCAAGCATATGAGAATGCACCAATCATATGAACAAACAAAATACACATGATTAACCGGAAATCAAGTGTAGCATGGATTTTATGCCCTCCATGTCAAGGGTTAGGAGGTTATAGGCCCATATGACCATCAATATTTGTAGATTTACCGGCTCCTGCTCGCCTTGTAGACTTTCTGGCTCCTACTAGCCCATGTAGACTTTTTGGCTCCTACTAGCCACCACCACCATTTCCTCGTTTCTCCACACGAAGAATTGTAGTGAAATGAATGTGACTCACAATTATGATATGCATGAATTAATTTCAACATATATTTAACCAAATAATATTTAGTTCAAGTTAAAGGCGATCAACACAATTTTCATCATATCAATACAAGAATCACAATTTATTTATCAAACCTTCTTTCGATATTCTTAACTTATATTCAACCAATCATAATTCCAAGTCACAACAATTATTCATTTTGTCTTTTCTCTTAATTGCTAATGCTACAATTTACAAGTACAAAAACAAGGAAATGTAACTTAGTAAAGGATTAACTCACTCCATGTTGGTAGATCCTAATCGAAGTAATCTTCTGGAAAAGTGATCTCGGGTCTTCTTCATCTAAACAATGAAATACCCAAAATGAGTCTTTCATGAAACTTCTATTCTTGAAGATTCTAAACTTTTCTTAAAATCGGTAAAATTATAAGAGGAAATTCCAACTTAAAATGGCCATAACTTGCTTTTAACTCGGAATTTCGCATATAATGTACCGTTTTCTACCTATTCGAAAAGATCTATCTATTTCTAAACTTATTTTCATCAAAATAAGTCATTGGGCTCCGAAAAAGTGGCAGACAGATTCACCACGAATTTTTATAAACTTGTTTTCCTTCTTTTATCCAAAGCTCATTTTGAAGAGATAGGTATTATAATAGCTTGTAAAACCTTTGGAATGTATAAACATATGTTAAGTGACTCATATTGGATGTATGAAGTTAATGAAGTTGTCTCAACTATGAAAAGTGAAGTCTTTTAAAGATTTTGGAAACATGAGAACTTTTGAAATATTTATTTTGCTTTGAAAATATCTTAAGTTATTTCAAATGAGTATTTCTTTTCCCTAAATTTAATTTTTGTATTTTTAAGTTCCTAAAGAATGATTTTTCTTCTAAGCTTAGTTTCCAACACTTTTTAAAAGTAATAACAATTTTATGTTTAGAGAAATAGTTTCTTTGTTTCTTAAGATCATTCCATTTTGATGAAAAGAATTTTTAATACTTGATAAAAAGTGAAGTTTTAATAAAACTTTTTTTATTTCAAAAAGTTCTTTTCTATGTATCTTTATGAGCTTCTCTAGATTTCTTAGAAAAGTTTGTTTAAGAAAATTACTTCTTATTTCTAGAAAAGAATCTTTATTTTTAAGAGAACATTTTCTCATTTATCTTTGTTGAGACAAAACCATTATGTTCATGCATGAATATAAATCATAAAGTTATGTAAACATAAAAAAACATAATAACTTGAAAGAATAAGCTAGTAAAGAAATAAATCAAGTATTGGAACTTTAACTTCATCAAGGTATCCTGGGACTAAGAAAAGACTAGTCTAGAAAAGAAAAAGAAAATGTTTTGACTTGATGAGGACAAGTCTAAGACTAGAAAGACTAGTCTTAAAAACAATATGAAAAGTAAATAAATTGCAAAACAAATGAGCTTGTATGCTCTAAAAGATATATATAGCTATATAGATATATTAGATATAAAAGCAACATAAAGAAATTAGATGATGAACAAAAACAAAGTATGAACCTATTATTGCTTTCTTTAACCTTCATGGTTTAGAAAACACACACTAACTCATACTAAGTAGATGAACATAAAGAAAACTTGAAGAAAATTTACCTAAAGGAACTAAACTAGAGAGAACTTCTTGGAAGGAAATTCTTGTAGAAATTTGAGAGAGTAACTTTAGTAGAAGAAAGGTGTGAAAGAAGTGGAAGTAAGAGGGGGTATTTATAGGAAAATGTGGGAGATAATTTGTGTTAATTAAGTAAATGAAAAATAAAACCAATTGGGAAGAATGAGAGAGGGGCCGACGCTATTTTAGTGAAGAGAGGGAGAGAAATTTATTTTTTTTTGTATTTTGGTTAATTAAAAGTAAGATATGAAAGATGTGAAGTTGTATTAGAAAAGAAAATGTGTAAGAAATAGAGGTATGGGTTGTAAGAGTAGGTTGTAAGAAAAACTAGAGATAGATAAATAGTGTAAAATAGTAGTAAATAGTATAATGTAAAGTAGACATGACAATTTAAATACCGATAGTAAGAAAATACGCATATAAATGCGATATCTGATATTTTTAGCTATCGAAAAATTATGAAATTGATATTTTTGAAAATATTATATTTTTACGAGTCTAACGGTATATTTGGAATATTTTTACTATTCCGAGCTCTGGGACATGTTTTTTGAGAATTGTGTCCGATCAGGTTCAAAACGAGTCGCAGTTTTATTAAACTAATCTTTTTAAGCTTCCCAAGATAATTACAAACTATTATACTCACTAAACTCTTTCTTACTTTCTCAGGATTTCTTAAACAAGGATGCCAGATTTAAGCGGTTACGGTAGACTAGGGTTTTGTTGACTTTAGAGATCTAGTTGACTTCTAATTAGGGTTTAATCTTTAAATTGATTACGAAACTTCGAGGGTTTACAGATATCACTCAAGATCATAATTTACCAAGACATACAAGAAATAAACTTTATTTACATTTAGAGATATCTCTATAAATTAAGTTGTCTTTCCCTACTTCCTTAGCTTGGTTCTTACTTTTTTTACTCTTGATTCTTACCTCCTAGCCTTGGATCTAATTTGTGTTGGATTAAAAGGAATTTAAATGGAGAAGATTTGGATTTGTTTGGGTTGAGATATAGTAGAAAGGAAGAGAGGAATATGATGAGAGAGAGAGAGGGTCTGTTTTTTGTTTGTGATATTTTTACTTATTTGTTGAATTTTGAGGCATTTAAAAGCCTATGGAAGGTGCTAGAGAATATGGACATGGGCTTTGCATGTGTTTGGACTTGTTTTATTCAATTGAACTGGTCTTGGGCTTATTTAAGGCTTAAAATCTACTAAACTTACAATTCAACACACATACAATTTAATTCAATACAATGCAACAAACAAACATATTCTTAAAATTTTACTAACATACAAATACATTAATTAGGAATTTCTTATAATAAATTTTTTCATATAATCAAATTTAATTATACTAATTTAACTATACAATTCAACTCAATCATCAATTTATACATATATAAACAAATATATTTGATATTTTAGATTTTTTTTTTGTTATTTCAGTCTATATTTTGAAGATTTAGGTGCTAAATGGCTAGGAAAAACTTGTTAAAATTTACTTTGGACCTATTTAGTGTAAATATGCCTAGTTAGCCATAAATTATGTTATTGAGCCTAGGGTTGTGTTTCTAGACCAATTTTATCTAATTATGCCCATTAGTTTTTTTGGTAAATTAGATTCTATTTTGGAATTTAAGCTCATAACTAATTATTGAATCCCAAAATTATTAATATTTACCAAGTAGGAGCTAAATTAATTTCTAAGTCAATTTTAGATTGTTTAAGTCAAATTAGACCTATTCTTACTATCTTGGCCTATTTTAGGCCATTTACATCATATTAATCATATTTCTACTAATTATGCACGTTTGGATTATTTTAGCTCATTTAAGCATAAAATAATTACCAATTCCATTTTGCGATCCTTTTAAGCCCTAAGTTTATAAAAGTCTATCTATTTGCTCAATATTTAACTTAAACTCCTTTATATGGCTAGAGTCTATTTAATTTAATCAAGTCATGAGTCAACTAAGACATTTAGTATGTAAGGCTCACAAGAGTTCATTTTATTTTATTTAAGCCCATACTATGTTTGTTTATTTAATTTTATAAGTAAAAGTTATATTATGCCTATACTATCATATTTGACCCATGAACTTAATTTTATCAATTTTAACATACCTAAGTTAACTAATTATACATTAATCAAGCTAATTTAAAATTAAATCAATTAGTTAAGCTGAAACATGCAATTTTCATTGTAAAACAGCAAAAATATTGTCAAATGAATTAAATTGTTTTTCAAAAATGTTAATATAAATTTAAAAAATTAAAAATTTTCAATTTGAAGGTAAACATAATAAAACATCATTTCCCAAAGTCTTTTTTAGAAATAAGTTAATTTGTTGTTTTATTTTAATTTAACAACTCAGCCATTATATATTAGTAGCCAAAATTGAATTAATTTTTAAAAATAGTAAATAAATTCAAAAAATCACAAAAATTTTCATTTTGAGTATAGATAAAAGAAAATATCATTCCTATAAATTTGATAAAAAATAAATTCACTTGATACTTTATTTACATTTAAAACTCAAATTACTACAAACTGTCATGCAAAAATAAATCAATTTTTAAAAAATAGTTAATGAACTTGAAAAATCACAAAAATTTTTAGGTTACCATAGAAATATTAATCTATCATTCATAAAATTTCGTGAAAAAATAAGTCTTTTGATAGTTTATTAATTTTTCTCATTTATCACGCCTATTAGGCCTTTAAACATAATAAACCATGTTGAAAAATTGTTGAACTTTCTAGTTTATATCATAAAATAATAAACTACCATTTTTCCAAATTTCATTTAAAAATAACTTCGTTTAATACATTAACCAATATCATAAAACTTATGTTTTTTAGTGATTAATTTCTATCTAGTATAAATAATAGCATATTTATTCAATTTCATCATAAAAAATTATTTTAAAAGTCACATAAAACATATTAGAAAAGAATATAATCATATCATTCTATATTAATTATATTTGTTACATATTTATCAAATCATACAAGAACAATAGCAAAATCATCATATTTCAATTACACCAATTAAGACATGACATTTCACTTAAATCATACAATATATATTTGTATTTTCTTTTATAGACTACTATTTACTAATATTTTTCACTATCACACTAATTAATTAAACTACTTATTTGTAGTAGCAAAATAACACAAAATCCTTTACTACCCTACTCTTAGGAGATTTGATGAAGCTCATTTTGCCTAAAATTCCAAACCCTCTTAATAAACACCTAAGTTCAAAAAGAAAAAGAGAGATTAATGAGGGTTTTAGATGGCTTAAAGAATATATAAAACATAGAAGATTTAATACTATTAGGATTTTGATCGGAGAAATTAGTGTAGTGTTTTGGAGTTTGTTTTGAGAGAAAAATGAAGAGAAATTTTTTGTTGATTTTAGAGCTAAAGAAAGCGGCTACTTAAGGTTTCTTTTTGGGTTTTTGTAAAAGAAAAGTGTGGTAATGAGAAGTACAAAAGGTGGCTCCTTTAGAGAAGGTTCTAGAACTTTTTTGGAGGTTAAAATGAGTAGATACGTTGAAAAAAGTTTTGCTAAAAAATTAGACGAATAAGAATAAATATGTGTTAGGTTCTAGAAGATTTTTAGTTAGGTTCAAAGCTAGTATAGTTAGTGGGTTGAGTTGACAATTTAATTAGGGCCTTAAGATGTAATTAGAGGTAAAATGAGCTTAGAAAAATAGCTAGATTATTTTAGGTATTTAATTTAACAAATTTAAAGATGGTGAAATAAATTTAGTTAGTTAGGTGATCGAAATAGATATTTGGTCATAATTAGGTTGTTGAGAGATTTAGGTGATAAATTTATAGGAATTTGTCCAAATTGGGAAACTGTAATTTAGGTGTATAACTAAATTGATAGTTGGGTTTGGTTTAATTTATTGTGTATGGTGAAATAGAAAAAATGATGTTGCTTAATCTTTACTTTAATTTGAAATTAATTACTAGCTTGAAATTGCTAGTTCATCTAATTATACTATATAATTTACTTAGTTAAATTATCTAACTCAAATTTTTAATTTAGATTTTAATTTGGTTCAATTTTTCCCATATTTTATATAATGTAATTCACATCTTTTTAATTAACCTAGTGAAACTCGGGATATTTCATCCTCAATTTGAAACTATGGGTAAATTTCTAAAATAATATATATTATAGAGAAAGCAAAAAATATTATTTGCACCATACATTACAACATTTGTCTACAGTTTATATCTAAAATGTCCATGCTTTATGCATTTGTTTCCTTATGATTACATCATTTTGCAAACATATATCTTATATATATATAGAATATTTGTAATATTTTCCCTTATCGGAATAAGGGCATATCTAGGGTTGATAATTTTGCACCACATTTACCAATTTGGATAGGATATGACTTGAATATTAATGAATTTATAAGAACTTGACATAATTAATAAAAAAGTTATATTTTATCAAACTTATTTGTTCAAATTCATTTATCAATGTGTCTATATTTAGATGAATCATCTAGAACTTAATTACAAACTATTACAAAACAAAGTATGAGAATGAGGGGATATCCCTGGAAGTTTGTAGGTTACATTATAACAGATTAGCAATATAGTTACATTAATTTAGTTGAATGATAGCTAAAATTAGTAAGTCATTGCAACAACTCAAGATCTATTTCTACTTGTACAAACAATATTGAAATACAAGTATAAATAAGAAACAAAAGGAAAAGGGAACTTATCTCCTTGATCAATATTGTGAGTCTTTTCTTTGAGTCTTGGCTATGACTCAACAATGGTCAATTAGATCTTCCATAGCTAAATAGATTAAGGCATACCTTGCAAGAATCATCAGAGAGTAAACACATTAGTTTCATTAGCAATATCCTAATGGTAACAAGAATAGAAAGTTAAAGAGATTAATAGTTTACTTGGAAACCCTAGTAATATTTACGAAGAAGGGTAGAAGAGATGGATCAAGAAGAGAGGCGAAGAAAGAGTATATTAGGGTTATTTAAAGAATTCAAATGAAATAGTGGTATGAATTCAATAAATGTCCTTAGACCATTATATAACCCAATAATTTGGTGCTCTTGTTACATAGTTGACAAGATGTCAACAAGATCACAAGAAGAATTTGCAAAGTCACAAAATTAGTGTTGTTCATTAGCATATACCATGAAGACAATGCAAATACAGATGCAAGAATCAATGAAGTCAAACATGGTGATGTAGCAAAAGTTACAAGACTTAAATGTAGTTGTCAATTCTTCTATCCAATAGTTTGGAGAGAAAATTGATAATATAAGGAATTAGAATGAGAGTAACAATGTGGTTCAACAAGAAAATTTTGATGCATTTCATCATCAAATACCATAGCCAAATCTTTAATAAAAGGTATTAAGTTAGAAATCCTAAAATTTTTAAGGCAAGACCCATTAGGATGGATATAAAATGTAAATAAAGTACTGAAGAACAACATCTAGAAATTGGAAATTTTGCAATGGAAAGGGAAGCTTTACAATATGTTCAGTACTTGAACAAAACAAGAAAAATAGTACATGGTCTCAATTTTTACAATCCATCAAGACCCAATTCGTCCATCCAAATATGAAGATTTTCAAGGTGCCCTGTCAAAGTTAACACCAAGGAAGTTAGTGAGTGAATATAAAAAAGAAATTGAAGCTTGTCTATTCAAGTTACTAGTATTTCAGAATCATTTCTTTTGAGTTGTTTTGTATTAAGATTAAAGAATCATCTTAGAAAAGAAGTACAAATTACTAGGCATATATCTTTACATCATATTTAGCTTGCAAAGATGCATGAATCCAAATTTTTAGACAATTCATTGCATTCTCAACCTCTTCATTCAATTTCAAACACTTACCCAAACACTTTGAACCTAAACACAAACACTACCCCTTCAAATACTTCAACACACTAATTTTCAAAACCATCACATTTAAACCACAAGTCTTTGTGTATTAAGAAACTAACACAAGCAGAATTATGAGAGAAACATGAGAAAGGCCTTTATTTTCATTATGATGAGAAATATTCTAAGAAAAGTGAAATTCTTGCTACTACTACAAGATGAAGAGGACAGCTTTAATTTGACCTTTCAAGTTAAAGAGGAAAATGAAGTAGTGCAGGTTGATGAAGGCATTATCAATTACCATGTATTATTATGGCATAACATACCACAAATACTTAGATTTTGTGGGAAAGTTAATGGACAAGATATAGCTATCCTAGTTGATTCTAGAAGCACACATAATTTTGTGCAAACCAAAATAACGAAACATTTGGGATTACCCATTTTGAAATCAGGCCAATTTAATGTGATGATCATAAATGGAAGGAAATTGTCATGTGAAGGCTAATGTGATGATGTTGCTGTGGATATTCAAGGCCTAGCTTTTAGAGATATTTTTTATGTCCTTCTATACAATGAGTTGATTTTGTATAAAGGGTGCAGAGGCTACAAAAATTATGACTTATAACAATTGATTATAGTACACTTACTATGCAATTTGCTAAAAGGAGATGACCAGAGTTTATTATCACATATTATAGATTAGCTTCATTAGTTGGTTAAAAAAGATGTTGTGGTTTCTTATTATCATTTACTGGCTCAAGAGGTAAATTCTACATCATCTTGCATTACCACAGAAAGAGTGAATTGGGTCATCTATTGGGCAGATATGCATCTGTTTGTAAAGCACCTTCATCATTGCTTCCATTAAGAAACACACAACATTGTATTTATTTAATAAAAAGAGCATCATCAATAAATTTAAAATCATATAGATATCTGCATTTTTTGAAAAGTGAAAATGAGAAAGTGCAGGATATGTTAGAGTTAGGCATTGTACAACATAGTACTAGACCTTTTTCTAGTCCAGTGCTTCTTGTTTAGAAAAAATATAGGTCATGGCATTTTTGCATAGATTATAGGGCTTTAAATCAGGTGATAGTGAAAGACGAGTTTTGTATTCCAACAATTGATGTATTGTTGGATGGGTTAGATGATGCTTCTTAATTTTTTTAAATTGGATTTAAGATTTGAAATCCATTAGATATGAATGCATGCATCCTAGTGATGTTGAGAAGATAGCTTTAGAACACATTAAGGCCATTACTGTAAACCCCGGAAATTAATCACATTAGTACACGATTCTAAAATAGAATGTATGAACTAGTTAGTAAACTTAGAATCCAATAAAAACCTAAGAATAAATCAATTACTTGAATTTGGCTAGATTAGGAACTAAAAGCGGAATAAAGAACTTCATTGATCCTAATTGATACCAAAAATGAGATTTCGTATCTTGAACTGATAATTCAAGATATGATTAAAGGAAACCTAAATTTTCAAACCCCGAAACTTGTCATACAAATAGATTAAATAGAAAAATATAGATATAAAGATTAAATGACTACTTTTGAACTCAACAATGATTTAAGACTAGAACAATGAGTAGTAATGAGCCTATACATGGATTTACACCTCGAAATTCGAGATTCTTAGATAGTAATAAACGTTACTGATAAGATTACATAGTAGGTATCAAAACCAAACGTATATAGATAATTTAACTTATATATCAAAAGCGATATCAAGAAGTTAACCAACTACGCTTATAGATAGGAAACGATAACTTAAAGATAAACCATTAGGATTATAAATACACAATAAAAACATAAACAGATGTATAATTAAAAATCTAGACTTCAAATAAATGATTGAATCACACCATTGTTCTAGTTAGGGTTTTCTGAAGCTATTGGAACCTAAAACAAAAATTGACCTAATGAGTTTAAGAAACCCTAATCGCGGGAGATAAAATTCTAAAAATAATTAATCACGTAAATTTAAAACTTAAAGTGGTATTGTTTGATAATCTAAGTATTTTGTAGAATTCTATAAACATATTTTTGTATAAAAACTCTCAAATATTAGCTAATTTTAACCCGTATAACTTATTAAACTATCCTAAAACTAAGATAATTAACTAAATAATATTATTATATAATAATTGTTGTATTTTTTCAGCTGCAAATTGCTTGAGTGAATGGTTTGGATTACCTTGGAAAGCGAGAACCAAATTTTGCTCAAATAATGCATAACAAGTCAACAAAATCAACTCTTAAGCCAATCACATCTTGCCAAATCAACTCCTCATTAATGACAGCAAAAAAATTAAGAAAACAACAATCAATGAGGAACAATCGGGCCAAAATTCAAAAGGCAATGTCTTCTTTCCTCTATATATATGTGTATGTTAAGAGCTCTTGATGAACAAGTAAACAACCTTCATTTTCTTTCGAAATTTCTAGATTAAAACTACTCTTAATCAATAGCCAAAATAATCTAAAAACATAAATCAAACGCTCGAATCATTCTAGTTTGAATCAGAGAAAAACTAGCACGAAAAATGCTTGAAAACTATCATAAGGTAAGTTGATGTAACTCGACTTGTTTTTTGTTAAAAACAAGGATTGAAACTAACTTCTGATGATCATAGGATCATTATCAACTCAAGAACAAACTTCAAATTCCATCGATCGAGCTTGAACAAGGTAAAATTCGAAAACACTAGTTGTACTTTTTTAGATTCGAAATTTAAGATTACATACTTGTAGATGCGTTAGGAGTTGATGTATGCATATATACATGCTATAGAAACACTTAGGAATGGTTTAAGGATGTTTTTCATGTTAAGAAATATGAAACTGTTTCATGGAGAAGATGATGAACAGTGTCAGCACTACCCATAAGCCGACAGTGTAAACATTCAACGCTGGCGGCTTACAAAGGTAGGCCGACGGTGTAGTGATGGCTTACATTGGAACAAAAGCTACGTAAAACTTATTCTTACATAAAATGAACGAACGCCGGCTAACTAGGATTATACGCCGACAACGTATAGTCTGGTGTACATGAGAAAGCTGGCGGCTTACAAGCTAGTACACCCGATACGAAATATTATGTAAAACAAAAGAACACCGGCACCTGGGTTTAAATGCTGGTGGCATAGAAGCCGGCGTACAAACCTGTTTCACTTATATACAATTTGTATTTCACAGATGAATAATTATATAATAATTATAATTATATTATATATATTTATATGTCAAAATAGAAGTTATTAAATAGAAAAATAAATACAAATACTTAGAATAATAATTTAGTTAATATTTGATAACTTAAAAAAAAACCCTAGAATTATAGGAAAATATTAAGTGTTAATAACAACTTTAATAATTCAATATTTGTTCTATGTAGATAAAATAGGTAAGAATGGAAATTAAAATGAGCTAACTTTACGAATAATGTGACTTCTAAAGATGACAAAATAATTATGTGAAATAGATTAGGAGAAACACAATGACACTAAATAATAATAAATGAATATGATTTACTATAAAGAGTCAGGCATAGAATAACATAAAATTAGTATTAATACATACAAAAACTTGATAAAAATCAATTTAGGACACTAGAGACATATAGGAGTTCAGATATATAATCTATATTATATTGGTGAATACTTTATTCATCTCAATAGGTGACTTTGATACCATAGAGAATCTTTCGGCGGATTATTACGATGAAGTCATCATGAGCAGGTGAGTAACTTAGTCATATTATACTAGTTGTGCTTGTAATTAGCCGATTATGTAATGCAAAGATAATAATAAAATGACTGTTTTGATGAAAATATACAGTGATCTAACTATGTGATTGCTAATCTACCATTACAAAAGTGATAATACAATGGTATGATGATGTCAAGTAGTATGATGATGATTGTGTGTAATGTATGATCACCGTGAAATGGAATAAGAGCTATTAACTTATTAAAATAACCTGGTCATGCATTGCACGTACTACATTATTGCATATACAAACGGGTGACAGCCTGCTACGTATTAATATTTCAATTCTCTGTTAATGCTTGGTTTTTCTAAAGTATTAGTTCTTCTAAGGTTTTTTTTGTTCTGATGGTTCTACGGGAACTAAGTGACAATGAAGAACGCCGCCCATAGTATCACTTTGAAATGATTAATATTTAGGGAGTTCCTAAGGATGGATACATAAAATGGTCAGTTAAAACTGTTATTAAATTTAAAGTGATAACTCGAAGACGAGAAATCGTTGATTTTCCTATAAACTTAGTCTCTCCTAGGCAGGTGGGTCATAAAGTAAATATTCTTCAACCCTAAAAAGAGGGCGTAAATCTTTTTCCTGTTTGGATTTTAGATTATCCAAGCTTGTATTTTATCAATTATGAATCACAAGAAGACTACATGGTTTGTAATAATCTGTGATACTTTATGATGCAGCATAGGATGAAGGGATGGAAAATCCTATGTTGGCAATGCCACCGGCCTTTAATTCTACATCACCGGTGTTGGAGCGGTGTACTTTACATGTCTTTTGGGTTTTTCAAATTCGTAATTAATAATGCGGTCAATGCCTTTAGAATATCATTTAATTTTTCAAAGAATAATTTTTAGTATCATTTAGTAGGATTTTTAATATGATTTAATGTCTTTTTAATAGGATGTCAGTTTCATAGGATTTAATGTCTTTTAATAGGATGTTAGTTTTAGTTTTTTCTTTTAATATTATTTAATATTATTTAATAGGTTTTAGTCTTTTTTCGATTATGACAACTTTCAAGCTTGCTATATATATGTAAGCCTTATGGCATATGGGATAAAATATGTTATTTTGAATGAATTTTCTTGAGTGAGTTCTCTCTTTATCCCAAAATTCGTAATCTTGTGTAGATTTTGACTTTTGATGCCAAATATCTAGTATTCTCAGAATCAATAGGTATTTGAAGATCACAAGCGGGTATTCGTGCGCGAATCAACGTCTTGCGATTGTTCCCCTTTTATTCCGCTGCGTCAGTTGGTATCAGAGCCGTGTTCGTTCAAGGAGTAACAATGCCGTCTCGTAGACAATCAAACCAGCGACGTGTGGATGAAATCTATGGCCGTGATGACTTAGGTCGATGGATTGAGCAGAAAGTTGATTGGTGGTGAGTGTTATGGTGGATCAGGTCACAGAAAGGATGGAGGCACTTTTGGTGAATCAGAATAAAGGTAGAAACCTTAATCCTGATTGGTGCCTATTTGATTTGATACATGATGTAGGTTATGAGGAATCGTGATGATGACTCTCTTTTGTTAAGGAAGATAAAGTTATAGGAAATTAGGGATGAACAAAAAAATCTGAATTTGATAATGATTTCTTTATTGATGGGGACAACTATGATGGAGAACTAATTTTGACACTTATGAGGATGATGAGCCTATGTTTGAAGCTGTGTGTGATGGAGGACCTGTCTTCGACATTGGGAATGATGAAGAAGAGATTTTCACAAAATATGATGATGTGTTTAAGGTTGAAGGAGATGGAAAACCTATTTTTGATTATGAGTATGAGGAGGAAGAATTTTTGGAAAAAGATGAAATTTTTCAGCGCATTGTAGGCAAGGAGGTTGATGGTGGTAGCAATACATGAGTTTGCAACTAAGGTTGTAAAGGAGTTTCATGATGTATTTCTGAGGAATTGTACGATGGCTTACCACCTCTGCGTGATACTCAATACCAGATCGATCTTGAACCAAGCGTAACCCTTCCAAATCGTCCTTGTCATCAAATGAGCTCTACAAAACATGAAGAGTTGAGGAGACAGGTTAAAGACTTATTGCATAACATGGTTAAAATTCGAGGTCGAATTTTGTCCAACCTAGAGAGGATGATGCAGCATAGGATGAAGAAGGGACGAAAAATCCTATGTTGGCAATGCCCACGGCTTTAATTCTACATTACCGGTGTTGGAGCGGTGTAGTTTTTACTTTTGGGTTTTTTAAATTCGTAATTAATAATGCGGTCAATGCCTTTAAAATATCATTTAATATTTTTCAAAGAATAATTTTTAGTATCATTTAGTAGGATTTTTAATATGATTTAATGTCTTTTAATAGGATGTCAGTTTTAGTTTTTCTTTTAAATGCTATTTAATATTATTTAATAGGTTTTAGTCCTTTTTCGATTATGACAACTTTCAAGCTTGCCTATATATATGTAAGCCTTATGGCATATGGGACAAAATATGTTATTTTGAATGAATTTTCTTGAGAGTGTTTCTCTTTATCCAAAAATTCGTAATCTTGTGTAGATTTCGACTTTTGATGCCAAATATCTAGGTATTCTCAGAATCAATAGGTATTTGAAGATCCCAAGCCGGGTATTCGTGCGCAAATCAACGTCTTGCGATTGTTCCCCTTTTATTTCGCTACGTCACTTTATGATTAAGATGGCAGTTATTTGTTAATTTATTTCTTACATGTATTTATCATTTCTTATCAAAGCAACTAAAAGATCCTGGTATTTTGGAAAATATGTCACTCTTCGAAGGTAATCTAGTGATAGTATTCAAGTGAGACTTGTCTACTTCTCTAAGATACCCTCAAGGCGTGGCAATTACGGATTCATCATCATGCCTTTTGGATTATGTAGTGTACCTGCAATATATCAATCCATAATGAGTAGAATTTTCTAGCCTTACTTAGAAAATACATTATTGTGTTTTTTGATGATATTTTGGTTTACAAGAAACATATGACTAAGCATTTAACTCATTTAGAGTTAGTTTTGAAGACATTGAAGTTGCATGATTTTTATCTGAAAGGGAGTAAATGTATTTTTAGGAAAGATACAATCGAGTATCTAAGACACATTATATCCCCAATGGGTGTAAGTCCTGATCCATCAAAAGTGCAAGAAGTACAATAGATGCCAACTCCTAAAATAGTTAAGCAATTATATGCCTTTTGGGATTATCGGGATATTGTAGGCACTTTATTAAAGGTTATGCCCATATTGCTGGAACTTTGACAAACTTATTGCAAAAGGATCGATTTATGTAGAGTGAAACAACAATGGAGGCTTTTCAGAAACTAAAGGATGCATTGGCTAAAGTACCAATTAAGATTACGGATCTTAAGAAGTAGTTTGTCATTGAAATAAATGCTTTAGGTATAGCTATAGGTGTTGTTTCATTGCAAGAGAAGCACCTGATATCATATTTTAGTAAGAAGTTGCCTATGCATCTAAGAAAGGCATCTGCTTATGTGCAAGAATTTTATGGAATTGTAGAAGCAGTTTGAAAGTGGAGACAATATATGTTAGGAACTCATTTTTTGATTTGAACTGATCACAAGAGCTTGAAGGAAATTTTATCACAGGTGATACAAACACTTGAACAACAAAAATACTTATCCAAGTTATTGGGATATGATTACTATATTACATACAAGGCTAGAAAAGAAAATGAGATTGTGGATGCTCTATATAGTTAACATTGTTAGATGTTTTGCTCCTTGTTTTTAAATTTTGGGGACTGTAAAACAAGAATATCAAACCATCCTAGCATTTCAACACATTATATCTGACTTGGCTAAAAGGTTATATCATGAACATTTACTGGTTTAGAATAATGACTATCTTTATTTCCATTCTAGATTATTCTTGGTCAAATATTCTAGTTTGGGGACTCTTATTTTGAAGGAATTTCACACAACCCCATCAGCTAGTCATTCTGGGTTTCTTAAAACCTAAAAAAGAATTGCAGTAAAGTTTTATTAGGAAGGTTGAGAAGTGATATCGAACAGTATGTTCGAAGTTGTTTAACTTGTTAGTAGGTGGAGTATGTAATGAAATCAGCAGCTGAACTTTTGCATCCATTACCTATACCAAAGAGAGTATGGGAAGATGTGAGTATGGACTTTATCACATGCCTTTCTAAATCCCAGGGATATACTGTTATTCTAGTAAAAGTAGATTGACTATCAAAATACTGCCATTTAGGGGCACTGGAGGAACAGTTTACAACTTTTAAAGTGGTAATGTTATTTTTACATTTGGTGATCAAACTACATGGAATTCCTTGTACCATTGTTTCTGATAGAGACTCTATTTTTATGAGTTGATTTTGGAAAGAAATCTTTCAGTTGAGTAGGACCATCCTATGTATGAGCTTAGCATATCATCCTTAATCAGATGGGTAAAAAAGAGGTGTTCAATAGGACTATTTAGCAGTATTTGCGATGCTTTGTTATGGAACAACCCCATAATTGGGTTAAATTCCTACCATGGGCTTAATATGCGTATAATTTGTTCTCATCATGAGGTTGCAAAGTCAATACCATTTGAAGTTGTTTATGGTCAATCACTACCTTTAATTCCTGCTTATGTTAAGGGAACATTTATGTTGGATGCTATAAATAATGAATTGCATACTAGAGATGAGATTCTATCCCTTTTGAAGGATAGTTTGGAGATTACTCAAAATAAGATGAAATCTATTATTGATTCTCATAGATTTGATGTTATGCTTTGAAGTTGGAGACATGGTTATGGTAAAGCTCAAGTCCTATAAACAAATCTCTTTAGCTAGTAACTTTAATAAGTTGTCTAAGTGTTATTATGGTCTATATAAAGTGCTTCAAAAAGTAAGAACTTCTTCTTATAAATTTGAGCCTCCAACCAGTTCCAAGGTCCATAATGTGTTTCATGTATCTGCCCTAAAGAAGTATTTTGGTTCATCAACACCATCATTGGAGTTACCTAGTGATGCTATCGATAATCATCTGATTTTACTACCCATGGGAATCACTGATTCAAGGGTTTTATTGGTACAGGAAAAACCTATTCGATTGATATGGATTTAGTGGAAGGGATTAACACTGAAGGATGCAAGTTGGGAAGACTATGACCAATTTTGTCATATTTACAAACAGTATAACCATGCCAACAAGGTTTTGTTTCTAGAAGGGAAGCCATTTGTTTCAAAACATAGTATGAGAATGAGGGGTTGTCCCCAGAAGTTTGTAGATTACATTGTAACAGATTAGCAATATAGTTACATTGATTTAGTTGAATGACAATTGTAAAGTCGTTAGTCATAGCAACAGCTGAAGATCTGTTTCTACTTATACAAGCAATACTGGAATACAAGTATAAAAAAAAAGAAAGAAAGGGAAAAGGGAACTTATTCTTCCCTTCCCCACCACCTTCTCCCCTTTCCCCCCAACCCACAAAAAAAAAAAAAAAAAAAATCAATATTGTGAGTCATTTCTTAAAGTCTTGCCTATGACTCGAACTACAATCAATTAGATCTTTCACAGCTAAACAGATCAAGTTGTACCTTGCAAGAATCATTAGAGTAAATAGATCAATTTCATTAGCAATATATTAGAAGTAAAAAGAATAGTGTTTCATAGGTTAGTAGTTTACCTAGAAACCTCTTAGTATTGGGGAAGAAGGTGAAGAGAATGATCGAAGAAAAGAGGCGAAGAAAGAGTATATTAGGGTTATTGAAAAAAAGTCAAGTGAAATATTGAGCGATTTTAGTAGGTGGCCTTAAACCATTATACAACCAACATGAACCATAGATATACAAATCATTTATGATATGGATTTAAGATACATATAGTTCAATTATACATTAGATCCATCCTTGCCCCTACGTCTCTCTCTCTCTCTCTCTCTCTCTCTCTCTTCCCACTTCCCCCCCCCCCCCCCCCCCCCCCCCCCCCCCCCCCCCCCCCCTCTATATATTCTAATCATATACAAACACATATATCATAATATGTTGCAACCCTTGGCATCAGTCTCACTAATTGGCATCATATTCTCTAATTATGTGTTCATCCACTTTGAATCCAAATGTTATTAAATGCTACCAACACTTCCATTCGCTTAACACTTTAATTTCTTGCATTCTCAAACAAAAAGCATAGTATAATATATATGTATGAATGTCTATCTATGGAAGTGATTACTAGCTTTAATTCCTATGCAAACCCTTTACAAGGCATATCATATTGAAACCTCAATCTCATTAGTAAAAACCATTGTTTATTATTAATGAAAGGAGAGTAGGATATATGAATTAAGTTTTGTTAAGTTTGCTATGATATGTGGTTCATTTAACCATGCTTTAATTTTGTTTATATTAATGATATAGCACAGAATATTTAAACCAAGGGCTTCACTTCTTCAGCTTGTACTTTCATTTAGTTGTTCATCCATTGACATAGAGATATAGCAAGAAATTTAATAGTTTCAATGTCATTTTAATCATAAGCACTCGTAAAATTTGACCAAATTAAGGGGATTATGTTTTCAAAATATAGATGATAGCTATTATAATAATTTTAAACTTTATTCATCCATAAGGGGATCAACATAGACACAGAATTTAGAGGACTTATTTGGTAATAGGTTTGGATCATCTTTATTTTACTTACTATTTCTATGGACTTGCTGTTAAGTCCAGAGAGTCAAACCCATTTATTAGATGTTAGTGATTTGATTTAGCAAAATCGCAATTGGGATTACAAGACCTATCCTTAGTCTTTCCCTATAAGTTTGCACAAATAAATCCTAAACATATTACATTAATCATCGTTATATCTCATTTGATGATTGCCGTAAAAATCCAAATAGATGTGTCATGCAAGACACACATCATTTCATTCTCTTGTGTTACCCTCATTTAAAACATTGTTTCTTTTTTTTTTTTTTTTTAAATTTGTAAAAGCAAAATTATGATCTCTCATCAGTAATGGTTATTTATAAACTTATTCCTCAGGATTACAACCACTAAGAAGGATGATTTGAATTCTGTCCGTCTCATTCGAAGAGCAGTATTTATGGCACTAATAATATATTTTCTGCATCTATATAATAATTTTTCCCCCGGCAAACCTTACGGCGAAACAAATACGCTTAGTTGGCAACAATCTACTTATTGAGAGGACGGCTTTCAGTTTTCTAATGCGGCACTGCGAGCTTTAATTATGAAACAATGATGGCTGCATGCACCTTTGCTCTTTGTTTTGGTATTATCCAAAGATAAAGCCATTCGAATTCCAATAGGCGAATCATTGCTATTAGCGATCCTATAATACAAAGAGCTGAAAAATTGACCACAAGAAATTGATGTTTACTTAAACAAAAAGGAGAAAAAAAAAAAAACCCATAGAAATGACTCGATCAGTTGGCGTTCATAGATCCATCCAATTTTCGCAAATCATGGCTTCTTATCTTAAGCCAAGTATATTTGCTGACACATGTGATTTTGGATTATTTGCCGAATTCATACTATAATTATATACGTCTACATCAACTTAAGCAAAATTATTCCTCTCGACGCTATAAAATCCCATTTACCATATGAAAAATTTCCATACCAAATCTATTACTCCTAAACACAACTTTCTATTAGTCATTTATAATATACTATAAATTCAACCTCCTCTTCTTCTCCCTAGCTGCCGCCTGGTGTGGCAAATCTGCCCTAGCCCGAAGCTGAAGCGAACCTATCCCTTCCACGACCTGTCAGGGACGCCCTAAAATTGGGCATTTGTGCTGATTTATTGGGTAGCCTCCTTAACATTACAATTGGTACCTCCATAGGAACCATTTTGCACTCTCGTCCAGGGTCTTGCGGACCTTGAAGTTGCTGTTTGTTTGTGCACTGCTATCAAAGCAGACGTGTTGGGTTAATCTACTCTGTTTTATTGCATTTTTTTGTCATTCTTTGCTCAATAAGCTTAGATAACTTTTGTTTGAATATATATAATAGATGTTATTCATTTTAAGCTTAAACAAAGTTAGAGAAGCAGACTTTTATCCATTTTTAACATTTTTTAGCAAATCAGGTTCGTTTTTCAGTTTTCTAAAACATGATATATGATAAAAATGACGTTTCATACGTGAATTGTAAAATGTGCACGTGCCATAGTGCATTTAATAAAGATACTTTATTACCGGCCTTAAGTCTAAAGCCCAGCCCACTCTCCTCGATACATCCAACGCAACCCTAATCCATGAATTACTTTCTACACCTACCTCTCGTCTCTTCCCTCCTCCTCTGTGTAAGTTCAAACCTTAACTTTCTCTGTACTTCTCTGTTCTTCCTATCTTTCTCTTTCCGATTGCTAACACGGTATCTGTGTAATTTCACTTAGTCTGTTTGTTTTGTTTGTTACAGGAATGGAAGGATATGGCTGTTTTCGAGTAACAACAAACTCCATGCGAACATCTACATGCACAATAGGGGGGAATAAGTTCCCTTTTCCCTTACTTTGTATTTATATTCGTTTATTCTGTGGTTTTACAACTGTATTCTATTATTTCTCTAATAGAACTGAACTTGTTACAACTACGCTTTGTTAGTTATGCTACTAATAGATTACAACTAGATTATAACTAGTCTTGTAACTATTCTATGTATCTGCATGTACTGTCAATGATCTACTGTACAAATATAGTCCACAAGTTTCTGGGGACAGCTTCTGATCCTCGTGCTACTCCTTGTAACATACTTCTTGAAATCTTTGAAAACAAGGCAAATGAAGATGCTTGTTGTGCTTTTTAAGATCATTTTGCTTTCTTCTTCCCAAAGCACTGGTTGTGTAGCTTGTAAATACGATTTTAGGGTATTTCAAGCTAAAAAAAAATACAAAGGTTTGGAAGGAAAGATTTTTTTGTGAGTAAAAGAGAGTACGTTAAAAAATAGATTTCGAAAATATTATGTTTATTTTCTGAAACAACAACGCCCAATTGGTATAAACTTTAACATCTTTGATTACCTTTTTTTCGTAAAAGAAAATAAGTATGGTGTAATTGGAAATTGTCATTTATGCATTTAATAAAGGAAACCTTATTAAGAGAAAGGACAATACGTTCATGCTTTAAAACTTATGGTAGACAACTTGTAAATAAATTTCTAGTACTTTTGGAAAAGATTTAAATATAGGAAATGAAATTTAAAAGATCCTTAATGCATATAAAACAACCAGACTTTAGAAATCTGTGAGATATTAATTAATATATTACCAAAACATTTATTATTTCAGTATATTAAATTATATTTAGATTTTTAATTCTTGTAAATTTTTTAACTCATGCTATGGCGAAAACCAGGGATTACAATATGTGAATATATATGATGCATGTATAGTTGAATAACAGATCATAGGATCATGAATGTTTTACATATATTAAACTTATATATGTTATGACTAGATTTAATTATGTATATTATTCATTAATGTTACTAAATATAAGTATTAAAATATGTTACTGTTATATATATGAGCATATATATATATTAATAATAGTAGTAATAATAATATAAAAAATATATAGTTATATATAGTCAAATATATTTATATCGAATGTATGGATTAAATTATATTTCATTTTATGCTTTTTTATAAAGAAAATATATGTTTGTCTAATTCAAAGTACAATTAGTATATACTATGTAATATGTAGTTTCATGTGTGTGTATATTTATATATCTTATATTATGATATATATAACAAGTAGACATCATATATATTCACTATTAAATATGCTGTTATATATGTATTTATATATATTGACTATCGTTATTTTACCCGTGTGATGGTTGATTATATTTCTTAAGTTATGATTCACATTTATATTAATCCTACTCTTAATATTTTTCAAATGTTTAGAACATAAACAAGTATAATTGATATACAATATTGTAATATATTGCGGCTCTATAAGCATAACCTACTCTTATTTATTACAACCTATATTTGCTTAACAAATTTATAAATTAGAATAACTCAATAATTCATTTTTCTCTATTCCACATGCCTAGACTAGTCCAGGGCCTTCATATGAAGGGTTATCAATCGTCTCTTTTCTAATAGTCACACATACACACACGCAGAGAGAAAAAGCATACTATAGATAACAAAATACAGAAAAAAAAGTACTCATGGGTAATCCTAATGCATTAAATCTAACTCTATTAGCATTCTATGATATGTTAAAAGGAAAACAAAAATGCTAGTCCTTGTGAAAAGGTAGTCAAGGACAATGCATACACTTTTAATCTTGTTAAGAACTTGTAAGAGAAAGGTTAGACACCAAAGTTACCTGTAAATTTCTATTTATACATCTATTACATAGAATAATGTGTTTACGTCATTAACTGTACGTTATCAGCTACTATAGTCAATAACATTCACTATTCTTATTCATAGCTAATTCTGTTCTAAAAAACTTGTAACCTGCACACAATCTATTAGAATATGAATACGTTCTCTTCCACCTACATCTTATGAACCTTCTAAGTCTTGATACTTTCCATCTGCGCTCTATATTGTGCTTTAAATCTAGTCTAAATTATTAATGCATGAGGTTCTGCTACATTTGATCACGTAGTTCTAATACTTGTATTGTCACATATGCTTCTTAATGCATTTCCTTAATACTTGAAAGTCACTTCATAATTCTAGGGAAATTTTGTGCCAAGCTACAAATGAAATTGGTAAGTAATTCTAATGTCATGCTAAAGAGCGCACCCTAAATGCATTATATCACATGCAAACAAACTGAAGCTCTAGATGCCCATTTAAGCTACCTTTCAGGCCTTCAAGTGGATCATGTGTCTAACATAAATAAGATTCCCAATAGAGTGTGAAGGATCAGGTTGTCTAGAGTAAGAATAAAATGCATACATATAAATGACTTATAACGATAATATGTTAGGTGTTACTGCACCAAATTCTAACTACGATATAAATACATTATTGTCTTAATCATAGAGATGATAATTATTATAATAATTGCTAATAGAGCTTCCTAGATTCTTTACCTCCCCTCTCCTTAGAATAAACTTTGATTGACTTTTACTCCATATCGGGATGAGACTCCGAATCAACACCAACTAAAGACTACCCTAAAGAAAAAAACTATAAGGGACTAAGCGAACCACAACTCAGGAAAATAACAATACCAATGCATACAATAGGAAATTACAAGCATGTTTATTAATCAAACATATGTAATGCAACAATAAGATAAATAAACAAATACAAGTTGGATAATCAGAATCTAAACATAAATCTTTATGCCTTCTTATTAGGGTTTCGAAGCACATACGTACCACCAATGCCCAAGAGAGTCTAAAAATATCAATTAGGAAACTTTAATCGTTTATATATATATATATATATATAATCTCTTGATCATTAATATTTTATTCAGTTCTACTAACTTGATATCTTAGATTCTCCTTAAGATTTACTTTCCAAGGCTAATACCACAGACGACACTCCTTGCTTTATTATTTAGTTTTTGTGGAACCATGCAGTTTACTAGAAACTCTAGGCTGGACTTTTTTTTTTTTTTTTTTTCTTGTGGGATACTTTCAATGTTTCTATAGACTTCAAATGTAAAATGTAGCAATGGTGGTATGATGATGCAATAATCATGCAATCATGCTATGCATGGCAAGTTAATTAATTATCTATTATTATTTAGTCTAGTTGTTAAGTTGACCACTCAAGCTTATAGACAATCATCATAATTTCAATCATTATTAGGAAAAAAACTTGTCCTACTTTTAATTTAGTAGATTGGCAATCAACCTATCCATCAAACATCAAGCATTTCCCAATCCGCACACATAATTCATTATATTGATATAATTATACCCATGCAACTAAATTACAAGCACAAACAACATATAGTCAAAGTTACTTGTCTATCCATGATATCAAAGGTGGTTGTAATAATCCTCTAGAAAGTCCAAGACGAAATCTAACTCTCCTCTAATAAGTAATATTAGGTATTAATATACAAAAAAAGTTACAAGATCCTATAAGTGCCTATGTGACCTAGTTTTAGTTTCTGGTACTTTTTATTATGTTTAGTAAATCCTAAATTTTACTATAATAACCTATTCATTATTAAAACATCATGAGGTCTACCGAAATTTAGGACTTTTGTAACCTTATCTAATTCAGTAAATATTTCACATTATATTTTGGATAGATTTAATCACGAAAACCTAATTTGACCATATCAGATCCGTTTTAAGTCCTATATGCACATATAGATAATTATTTGAAAGCTTATTTAAATTATCACTCGATATTATCATTATTTAGTGTAATTTTATTTGTTTTGCTTTATTAAACCTTATAAATTACTTTTTAGGCCGATACGAGTATTTATTATAAGCGATATTTTCCCGTTTTTTCTATCCATTACCTATTTTAGCTCAATTTCTTACTGTGGTTTATCATTTACCTACATGGCTTTGAGTAAGCTTATATTTGTCATTCTTATTGATCTATTTATACATGTTCGAGTCCATACTCGACATGAGTGCCATATTTTCTTTTGTTGGGGCCGAATAGCCTGTATCATGGGCTTATTTGCACATTTTATCTTTCTTTGTGAAAATTTAACTTACATAGTTATTTAATTCCCTTAATTATATAAACAAACCCAATTTATCTTATAGGTTCTCCCATGGGTCAAAATATTTTCTATTAAGTCTTTCATCCCTTATTGATTTGATAAGCTTTGTTTGTAATATTTTTAATTTGAATATGTGTCACATATATATAGCTCTTATGTGATGAATATACGTATATATACGCATAAAGATTTATTTGCTAAATACCTAAGTATTTCTTCAATAAAACTGTCTTATATGATGAGCATTGTATTATTTGTTTAGAGAAAGCAAAGAAAACAACTTTGACATTGCACTTCTTATGGCCAAACACACATCTACAATATATGTATATACATTTATTTTGTTTTTTCTTTAATTATCTCCTTAGCAAGTGCAATTTATAGTATAAGCCTTGCTATATTTACATTAAAGGTGTTGTGGAAATAATATAAGCCCCTAAATTAAGTTGTGGCCAAGTACCTATTTGGTCATACACCATCCTTTAAATGTGAGCAACTTTACAAGTTAAATATATATTATTTAGCTAATGACATGAATAAATTACTCAATAACTCTTATGATTCCTTTTTGGTAGAGATACACATATATACACATGCATGGTCTCTTCATTTGATCTCTAACTTGTTTCTTTCAAATTTTAAGATTATGATTCATATCATTTGGCTAGGAATGATGGTAAAGCTCATGCTATCATTTAAAGCTTGAGCTGGTCGAAACATAGTGCATGCATATGTATATTCATACATGTGTTATGTTCCTACTTTTCTTGTTATCAACTTATAGGATATGATTTGTTCACATGTGATACTATAATACTTGAAATAAGAACTCCTACCTTTCATCCTCAAATGCCATGACCTTATCATGCATTCCTATTGTAAAACCCGAAATTTTTCAATAGTATACGGTAGTAAAATAGAAAACGTAAATTATATTGTGAATTTAGAATCCAATAAAAATCCTAGAATAGATCTATAAGTTGTAATAAACTCATTCCTAGTTTGAAAAACCCGAATAAAAATTTTCTCGACCTCAATAGATACCAAAAACAGATTTCGTATCTTGAACTGATAATTCAAGATATAACTAGAAATAGCTTTAAAATTCCAAAATCGATAAGACACAGTTTATTAATAGAGCTTATTAGTATAAAAAAATTTAAAAAGGAAATACTAAGATTATAAATACATAATAGACACTAATATTGAACAATAATTATCAATCTAGATCTAAAAAGAAAATTTCAAACCCGTTGTTATAGTTGTTAGGGAATTATAAATTTATTTGGACTTGGCTCTTAACTTAATTCATCAAACTTGAAAATTTAACCACGTAAGTTAAAGGTACTAAAAATAATTAATCGTGTAAAGTTTTAACTAAAAATTTGAAAATATAAATAATTTAAAGCTTCGTAGTAACTTAAGTAATTTTATCTTGATAAAACGTAAATATTACGAGAATAGATATATGCGAATAATTTAATATTAGCAACAATATTTTAGTTCATAACTATTAAATATATATATATATATAAAGAGAAAACCAGACATTTCAATTGCTGCACGTATTATACGTTCGGACGTGGAATAGCAGCTGCATTTCTTCACGCGCAGCAGGAGACCGAACATCCATTTCCAACACGAGTAGAGTCCACGCGCGGCAGCAGCCCCGCATGTCCAACAAGCAGCATTTCACACGCACATCTGCCACACACAAGCATAGCAATGCTCGGTTGAAACAGAGTAGTAGAGAAACAAAGTAGCAGCTATTGATCCTTCTTGGTTGCAGCAAGTCCAAGATGTTATCCAACTTTGCTCTGATTTTTACACTCAAATTCAACTTGAAAAAGACCCAACCAACCCAAAAGCTACACCTATAACCCACATTTAATTTTTAAGAATTACAGACCAAATGGAAGAGGAAAACAGTTGCAAATTAAGGTGGAAATTCGCGATGCAGCAGCAAAAGACTCCCCTGCTACAGAGTTCCATATTTTCTTGCCCAACTTTGATCCGAATTTGAGCCCTAAACTTCAAATGAAATTGACCTACAATCCAACCACAACACTCCACATGTAATCAACAATAAATGAGGAGAATTTTAGCTCAAATAAACAACCACAACCACTCAAATATCCTTGCAAAAATCGGATCATAAAAGCTGCAACAGAGGAAAAAGTCAACAAAAACAGCACTCACATACCTAAATTGAGCTCCGATTTTTGCAAGATTCCTAGGCTTAATTGAGCTGATATTTTTTACTAATTAAACACCAATAGAGGGCCTTTAAATGGACACTTCACACATCAATAATTAATTAGAAAATCGGATCTAAAATCTATCCAAAAATCAAGAGGAAATGTTCAGAAATTTCAATTTTTCAAACTTCAAACTTCAATAGATTTGACCGATTTTTACACAAGTTGAGCTCCTAATTTTACACATAAATGGCATTAATTAGCTACCAAAAAACACAATTAAGGCCTCAAATATAGCCACAAATTTGTCAAAACAAAATCCAAATTGGCAAACCAAAAATGCCAAAATCGTATTGAAATTCCAGCTGCAATTTTGAGTCTTTTTCAAGCCCAAAACCCTTTCCTTAGCCTCCAAAACTTAGCTTAGTCTTAGTATATTATATAAGCTTAAGTTAGTTACAAATTGAGCTCATAACCCACAAAATCACCTAAAAACACAGCTACAAAAGGAATTGCATCTAGCCCTTTCCTTTTTCTTTTCCATTGCAACCTTCCACTTAGAAAACCTAGAAACCCTTGTAAGACCAACCCTAAACACCTAGCTTACTTCCCATATCCTATCTACACACTAAGCACATCAAGAACATCAATTCCCCTCTCCAACAATATCCAAAACCAAATCGAAAAGTCTTGGTTATCCTAAGATCCAATAGGGGAAAACTAGCTTAACAAGGTAAGAATATTGGATTGCATTAGTAAGCTTCCATAATAGTTAATGTTGTTAACTTATAATTTAGTTAGGAACTCATAATCTAACCTTTGATGTAGGTTAAATTCTTGCTTAAAAAGGGAGTTGAAAATCCTTTTTCCATTCCAAGCTAAGGTAAGTACTATACTACAACCATCCCTTGTTATACTTGTGTATAGACTTTAGGATGAACTGTTGAGCATTGAAAGAAAGTTTTGTGGTTGAAAGAAGTTGTTAATTGATTGATGAATCCAAGTAAATGGATTGTTGATATATTAGAAATGATTAGATATTGTTGACAAAGAAAGACAACAACTTATAAAGATAGTAATAGTAAATTCGGATTTAGGAATGAAGTGGATAAAACAAGACTCAAATTTCATCTAATCTAGTCTAAATGCATGACTAATGCTTCTAAGACCTTATATGAACATAAAACTTGATAAAACAAGCTTTAAAAGCAGGATTAGGAGTTCTACATTATAAGAAAAGTATTATGAACAAATTCAAAGAAATTACACATATTAATACCCCTATAAATTATGAATGAGCTTAAGATATAAATGAAGGTTTAAATGGGATCCTCTAAAATAATACTCCATCAAAAGAAACTTAAAAGAATTAAACAATAAAAATTTCTTTTCTATAAGAATCAATACTTTAAGAAATCGCTATAAACCGTAGAAATGATATCAAATACCAACATAGGACACTTAGACACTCATAGGAATTCGATTTTCTATTTATAAATATTATTGATAAATATTTCATCTTAATAGGTAATTTCGATACTGTCGAAGATTTCCTGGTCGATTACTACGATAGATCAATACGAGCAGGTGAGTAACTTAGACTTATTACATTGTTTGTGATTGTAGTTTAGTTGCATTAAAATACAAGGATAATAATGATGAACTCATGTGTATATGGAATTACGGGTTTTGATTGTTGTTTGAAATTACTTGTTTGACAAATACTACTAACTAAAAGTGATAATGAATGACTTGTGAAATTACTATATGTGAAGCATGTTGAGTGTCTGAATGAAGTTTGAACACTTATAACCTGACTAAAAATTATCAAAATCATAAGTGAAACGATACATGCATAGCATAATTTGCACATACTGCGTTAAATTTGTATGATAGCCTACTACATGTTAGAATTTTGGTTCTTTGGTAATACTTGGTTTTTCTAGGCAAGAGGCTAGTAGTTCTACTCAAGTTTACCTTTCTGTCGGTTCTATGGGAACTAACTGGTAATAAAGGATGCCGCCCATGGTATCGCTGTGAAATGTCTAATAGTTAGTGGAGTTTCTAAGGCTTAAAACAGGAAATACGTGTTTAAAACATCATTAACATAAAGGGATAATAATTGTGAAGATTGTGGTTTTCTTGTTACTTAGTTTCTCCTGGGTAGGTAAATAATAGATCGGTTTTCCTTCAGCCCCGATAAAAGGGCATAAATCTCCATCCTGTTTGGATTTCGGGTTGTCCAAGCTTGTAATTGTTCATGTGTTTGATTGATGCATTACATATGATTGATAATAACTTGCTTGTTGTAATAAATTCTGGTTATTCACTGAGCTCATGGTTTTTGCTCACACTCCTACAGTCCTTACAGGATGACACTTAAGCCTTGGTTGGTGGCTTCTAGGAGCTTAGAGATGGTATGTTTCTAAAGCTGGAAGAGTCTTGGAAATAGGGAAAAATAGTTTCATTATTTATATGTATTAATTGGTGTTAGTACATCAATTTTATTATCTGAGAACTTACAAAGTTTTATGGTTTGTAATAGTTATTATTTAGACAGTAGAACTTAATGATGATATTGATATTTTATTTACTTTCATCATTTCTTATCACACAACCAAAAAGATCCTGTTTTGTTAAACTCATGTCATTTTCCAAAGTAGTTCTAGTATTAATATGTGTATTTGATATTGTCTGGGTTATTAGGCTGTATCATATTATATATATTACTACTAGGGTGCTATTGGGGCGTGACACTATTTGATTTTATTTTTGCTAGACATTGAGGAAGTTCATTTCATGATGTTTGACTAAAATTTTGAAGATGAAATAGGCAAGATTACCTTACTTTAGAACTAGTAGTACATATACATATATAAATCTATATGTTATCTTGTTTTGTTTTATCTCATTTTCTAGATTTCTAGATGGGTTTTAGGAGTATACCTTAGAGATTTTGAAGTGGCTCAATACCCCTTCAACTTTGAACATGTTAGGATTGAACCTAAGGGGAATAAGGGAAAAACTTTTCAAATTTTTGAAACATGTACTTAATGAATCTTAATGAGTTGGTGGTCTTTTACGTTACCTTGATACTACTTGGAATACTTGCTTTCTTGCTTGAGTTCTCCTCACTTGAGGATCTTGTTTAGTCATTTTTGTTGAGGTGTTGTAGTAAAATATAGTGAGTAAGTGCATGGTTGCTTGGTACTTGAGGGTTCACAGAAATGTAAGGAGAAAAAGACGCATGATAAGTTTTCTTCACCTCCTCCTAAAGCTCCATGTGAAAGGATGGATGATGGGGGTAATGATGTGTTTGTTGTGTCTGTGTTTGTTTTTCAGATAGGAAATGTAGCTCATGAAAATGGAGGGAAATGGAGGTATGGTGATGGTGTTTTGTTGTGTGCTTGCTGGTGTTTCAATAGGGGGTTGCTCTCCATGATAATAGAAGATAGTGAAGAAGTAATGTTTTGTTGTGTTTTTTTTGTCTTCAGATGAAGGAGGGGGTTTGCTTGCACGGAAATGTAGGGGGGTAAAGATGATAAACATTAAATGCTCTCACTTGTCTTGATACATCTGCTTGTGTTGGAAGGCAAAAAGATGGTTTACAGAGCATAATCTTGCAAGTAGTTTGGAGTCATGTCATATTTAATATCCAAGGATTTAGCTATTTTTAGTAGCCTGTGACTCCTTCCATAAAGCTCATTGCATGGAAAAATTATATGGGTAGATGTGGTTGACTTTCAACATTTGATTGGTTGTTGGGCATGGTTGGTTACACAAGATAATTCTATTGTATTGAGTTGATTTTTTGAGTTTTATGTCTATGTGATTAAGTAATTATAGAGATTTTGATTGATATCTCTATAATTATTTATAATCATCATATATACAAATTTTAAATTGAATATTAAAAAATATTTTAAATTTTAAGTTCAATAAGGAATCCTATTAGATTTGATTTATGCTATGCAATTTATCTCTAAGCGATCGTTTACTATCAATAAACTATATCAGTGATTTGGTTCGTTTTGGTGCAAGTATTCATTTTGTCTAATTATTGATTCAAAGAAATGAGAATTTTTAGGGGTTTATGTCAAATATAACAAACTCAATTTCTATCCATAAATCAATTCAAATAAAACGATACTTAAATATGTGTTTTGTCTAGCTATTGCAAGATAAGGTAAACATGTTATGCTCTCTTCCATTTCATTAAGTTACAATGTTGTCATTCCTATTACTTCAATTCAATAATGGTCATAAGGAGAATTATTACTATGTATGTTTATTCACTTAATCACAATTTAACTACTTAATTTAGGTGATTATAAGCTACTTATGTCAGCATATTATGAGTGTCACACCCCGCCCCCGCAGGCGACGGCGATGCGATGCTAGGGCAGACAACCACCGCTGGCCCCCTAGTGGTAATGGCCGACACCACCATTGCATCATGGTGACCCCAACCAACGCATGCCCCTCAGAGTACCACGGGCACTATAGGTATTGTTACCCTCAGGATGGATTGATCCCAGTCTGCAGCCTCTAGGGATCGAACCCATGACCTGAGGCTTTTGCCTGCCCCAAAGGCAGCACCTATAGTGCCCCAAAGGGATCAATCCATCCTGAGGGTAACAATACCTATAGTGCCCGTGGTACTCTGAGGGGTTGCGTTGGTTGGGGTCACCATGATGCAATGGTGGTGTCGGCCATTACCACTAGGGGGCCAGGTGGTTGTCTGCCCTAGCATCGCATCGCCGTCGCCTGCGGGGGCGGGGGTGTGACAATGAGGGCATGGAATTAAGTGACAGCACTACTTCCCTTTTCATTTGGCATCATAATATTTGCTTAGATATTCTTAATAATTTCAAGATTTCTATAGAAGCATTATTCTAATCTATTATTCAAACATCATTTCCTCTCTCAATGTAATTCAAAGGTAAACTAAAAGATCACCTCTTCCTCCTAAAGATTCAAGGCTCACTCTTCACTATCAACAACACTTATTAATCCTCAATCATTACTAATTACCCTAGTTTTTCAATGATAATATATTACATGGAATCTAAACTAGTTCAAATTTGGTTTCCTAAATTCCTCTTTTTACAAGTTGAGAGTCGCATAGGATGGTACTTCACCAAAAATTCTAACAAGCAAATTGGATTCTTATGTTGACATTGCTATTAGCCTAGATTTGAATTGAATATCTTCTTCGCGTATTTAAGGTGACCAGTAACCTCAATGCATCAAAATTACCTATAGTTCTTAATTTTTACCATGATCATTTGTTAGATAAAACATGGCATACTCCTCTTTAATCGAAACCAAGACCAACCATCAACAACTTGAATAATTTCATTTAACACCTTTGATAATATTTATAGAATCTAACTTAACAAAAAAAAAATGAAATAACATATTTTCATTCTCTAATTTCCAGCAATGAAATTTGCTTTTACTACCATAAAATTAAACTAGTTATAGACATTAATTAAATACCATTTTAAATATTTACTTCAATTTCCAATTCATATTACTTAGTTACCTTAATGATTAACTTACCTTTAATGTAAAGACTTATTTAGAAGTTAGATTAAAATGAATTGGTACTCGAAGCCTCTTAATAACAAAAGAATAGCCCTCCCCAAATAAATTCAATTTGCTCTTTAGTGATCTTTTTCAGCTACTTCTTTTAGTTTTGCACATGACAACATATGCTTCCAATGATTTCCTAACTCAATTATGACAAATTATTTTATTTTATATACTTTTTTTAAGCTTACTAAGACCATCCAACTAATTCAATAAAAACCAAACACTGTATTTTACTTTTTAAGTATCATTTGACATTTTAAGAGGTACACATTAAGATTTATGAATCTCAATCTCTTTACTTTTCCAATTGAGCCATAACATCAACACCCTCTTTTTTTTTTTTTTTCCTTTTAGTTCTATAAGTAAATTGTATATACTCATCTATTTTATTCTTTCTCACCTTTAACTTGCTAGTATCTTAGCAAACATAAAGCATCTCACTATAGGTTACTTATATAGCTAAATATAACATTAGTCTATATCCTTATTTAAGACTAAAGTATAGTAATACAACACTCACAACTAATGGACAACATATTACAATCAAGACATTGCTTAATTCTTATTATCTAAGTTATAACCTATTCTCAATCATAGAGCAAATAATTGAGCCCTCTCACTTTAACAGAATGGAACAACAACAACACATATGGAATCAACTTCAAGTTCTACTTTCTATGATACTATAATTGGCTACAAGTGTTCAAATGACCATTTCCATCGAACTAAATGTATTTCCCTTCTACAAGCAGTAGATGAGACATACAATCTATAAACAGATACCATTAGACTTTGTTTGACATATTAACATAATTCTATGAGGAAGTTTATGAGTTTGATCTTTTTCACTTATTAAAATCCATAAGTGTAGCAACAATTACTAATTCTTATACTTTCTTTGCCTATCACAAGCAAAAACCATAGCAAAAACACCACCAATTTTTGTTTTCTTTGTTAATACAATTAAATGTTATCCAATATTAGGTTTTAAAATCCCATGTTTGAGTCTCAAAATCACAACAGCAATATACATTATTATATTTCAAATTTCAATATATATATATATATATATTTCTAAGACTTAATACTACATTAGAGTTAAAATTCTTACCTTTTAATGGCTGAATTTCGCAAGTATAGATTCCTATCTTTTTGGGTTGACCCAAAACCTAAAGAAAGTTGGTAATAAGTGATGGATTTTTGTACATTAGGGACTCATGTTGCAAAAATGAGGGGAGTTTGGTAGCTACTAAGAGCTATCGATGGTTTTCGAGTAAGGAGGCAGATGGAGAAAGACGTGGTGGTGGCAAGGCTTGGAGTTCACTAAAGGAGATAGAGGCCTTGGCGGTGATAGTTGATATGTTTTCTTCCATTCATACTTTAACCATGCAATAAGGTTTGGATGGACTCTGGTGGTGGTTTGATTGACAAAGTGCTTGGATCAATAGAAGTGCAGTGAAACCAAATGAAGTCTATGAAAATGGAATGAATTTATTGTGTTTGGTTAGTTTTGTAGTGAGTGAAATTAGATTATTTGAGTGGAAATGGATGGAAGTTGAAGCCAGTTTTATTGTTGTCCATATTTGTGATGAAATCAGCGGAAACCTGGGGAAATTAATTAAAACGACTAAAATATCCCATAATGCAAATTTAAAAGAATAAAGTAATGAGTATTTTAGTAAATCACTAACTCCATTTTTCTTCTTTTCCTTCCATTTCCTTAACAACTTACCAAACATAAAATAAATATTCCACTCATTTCTTTATGTTCATTTTTGTTGTTTTCCACTTATAAGAAAGTTGCCAAACACAACATTAAGAGTTATGGTTAGAGTTTTATATTGGGGAGGGTCTATATGGGGAAGGAAGATCATGAGAAGAAGAGAGAGAGAAAGACAGATGCTTTAAATGGTTTTTTTTTTTTTTGTTTCTTTCTTTTTTTTTTTCCTTCTATTAACCTATTACTAATGTTTTTTCTTATTTTAACTATTTATTCCTCCTTTTAAATATTTTTTTACTATTTTGAGTTGTATTTGTTAATATGATCTATGTATTATTATATAGAGATATGAATATTTAAATATGTGTTACGTTTCTTATACTTTAAAATTATTAATTATAGAGATACCTATATTTTTTTAGAGTAAATTATACTAAAAGGTCACAAGTTTTGAAGTAAGTATATTTTAGGTCATAGCATTTTGAAAAGTTCACAAGAGGTCAGAACATTTAGTAAGTAAGTTCATTTTAGGTCACAACATTTGAGAGTAAGTTCATTTTAAGTCACAAAGTTCAGAGAAGTGGGTCAATTGCGATCACCATTGGCACGTGCTAATAGTATAAATATTTAATTAAAACTTGAGAAACACTTCTTTTAAGGCTCCGTTGATATCTATCAATATGAGAAATACTTAATTAAATCTTAGAAGATACTTTTCCAAACGTTATGTCATCTTTTGAACTTTTTAAAATGTTGTGACCTAAAATAAAATTTTCCTTAAACGTCGTGACCTTTTGATGTAAGTTACCCTTATTATTAAATTTTCTTTTTTTTTTTCAATAAAATCTTGTACTTCTGAATTAGTAATTTTAAAACAATAAAGACACTATATGATTTTTTTTACTTTTTCTTTTTTTCAATCACCTTTAGTTGCCTTTTTAAGTCTTTGAATGTGTTCATATATTAAATATTGTTATTCAAATATTTTAATACTTTGTTATTTAATTGTAGACAATATTAACGAAATTACCATTATTACCATGGAGATAAGATGTTATTTTAAAACTTTTTATTCGTATATTTTAATATGGCCATCAGATTCCAAATAGATTACAATATATGCACATATGTATTCTTAGTTTGCCCACTAAACCCTATTTATTGACTTATGAAGAAGGAGAAATATTATGTTTATATATATATATATATATATATCTCAATATATATTGTTACTTTAAAATTCATATTAATAGATTGTAATGTAAATTAACTGGGCTAATTTATAGTTATTACTTTTGGCTATTTTTAAATCGTGTTTGAAGTTTAACTAACTTTTGTGTTTGGTAATTAAAAATTCTAAGTCTAATGATTTTTTTAAAGAGCCTTTCTAATTACATATTAGAGTTTCTTAGTATTCAACTACGTACTAGACTTGCAAAAGCTATAAATTTTAAATTATTAGCCTACTAGCTATAAATTAACAAAATGCAAAAAATTCGAAGTGAAATTTTGAGTCTGTTACATATTGTATTTTTATATTTTTCAATATAATACTTAGAACTCAAGCTATTAAAAAAAATATTCTTCAAGTTTCTTTAACCACATGATTGACTACCAATTTTATGTTTATACTTATGTTAGATTTGGAGGGATCACAAACACAAACTTAGAGTGTTACCCAAAGAGTAAGTATGAAAGTTGTAAAAAAGTTACAGATTATACATAGAATGCTCCAAATGAGTTTTAAATGTTTTTTAAACATCATTCCAAGGCTTAGCTCCTTAGAATGAATACATTTGGGTGATGCATGCAAATGCTTCATTTTTTAGGGATATCAAACACAACATGAAGTGGAATGTTTTATTTAAAATAACCATGAATTTTTCTCCATAAGTTGTTTAGAACAAACAAGATATTTACAAGATAAAGAATAACAACAACTATCACGCTTTGAATAGGGTCAAGGCGTGTTCTGTTCCACCACGTATAATACTTAGGTGTTTTATGCTAAGGCTACCCTAAGTTATTTATTATGATCATTTTCTAACCAATTTTTAGATTTTGAAATCATATAATTAGGTTTTAAAAACATTCGATTAAGCAGCGGAAAACTGACGAAGTATCAAAGGTAGGTGAAATTCGATACAAGGTATCTAGTAAAAGTTTTTACAACTACAGGCATAAACCAAGCCCTCAAAAGAGAATAAAAAGTTTAAAAAGATGACTACAACTTTTATTTAAAAAGAACACATAATCCCATGTTCTTAGCCACTTTATTCGTCAATAATCTCGTATCGATCTGTCCATACCTAAGACATGCATAAGCTTTGAAGTTGAAATCACCAATATCTGAAAAGAAGGAATAACTCGAAGCCTAATACACAACAATGCAATCACACACGATATGGCAAGCGCACCTAGACTATATGTAATGCAATAACCAATAGTTTAAGGTTATCGTTTAGGGCAATTCAAATAACGGGAGCACTCACACTTCGAACAACAAGCCATGGGATTCTGGGGATACTAGGTAGCAGCAACTTCTTAGGGAGTTGATATAGGTAACTCGAATACCTATATCTCCTATAGAAACATCTAGTAATGGCCTCATTCCATTATGTGTCTCTACCTATCTTAATCCACACTGCAATCTAGCTCAACCAATCCCATAAATGTGAACAAGATTGTATTATTTCTCTTTGAGCCTAAGTAGACATTATCCTGATACCATTTGCCCCATCGACTAGTTATTGAGCCACCAATGTTGGCTACGTGCTGGCATTGCCTAGTAAGGTTATCACTCATCGAGCAAATTAAATAATGGAAAGCACATTCAAAAAATTAATTAAGCCATCTTTAAGTATTAGTTCATTTTTAGATGCCTACTCTAGCAGGCAACACACAAGTCACTACATACCTAATAATGAATTGATAGACGATAATGATCACATGAAAGATAGTAGGTTGATGATATATCTGTTTGAGGAAGATTAATTTGTATGAGAACTAAGTATATAAATCAATGACATATCATATTAATTAATCAATTATCGTAAGGTCTTATGTAATACAAGGCCTTTGGGTTATAATTGATTTGAATCCATTCAAGGTAACTGAGCTTAAGTGTTTTGGACTAAGCCCATTGAATTCAAAAATTGAATTTATTATTTTAGTGCATTAGGCCTTTACGGATTCTAGGTTAGGCTTAATAAAATTCTCTAAGTGTTTAATTTTTTAGGTAATGGCTTTAGGATTTAGCAATTGAGCCGAGTAAGGGATATAAATGTTAAATTATGAATTGGGATTTATTTTGAATTAGGTCTAACTAGAATAATATTGTTATTGGTCTTAAAATTATATTCAAGCCCACTTGGAATTTAATTCAGACCCTAATTAACCTATCAGACCTTCTAATATCTTATAAAGTCCACTAAGGATATTTTAGGCTTTTAGCCTATAGAAAGAATTTTGAGCTAAACAGTTATTTCAATGTCTAGAATCGATAATAGACTTAAATATTTTAGGAATTAGCCCAATTGGAATAGGCAAGGGTATTGGGCCCCTATTATGGATTTAAGCCCAAAAAATGTGAAAGTTAGGTATTATTCATATTTTGATGTCTTAGGCTTAAATGGCTAAAGAAGACTTGTTAGGATTTAATTTAAGCCTATTAGCTGGCTAGAAATACGTTATTGGGCCTAGGGTTGTATTTGTAGACCAATTTTATTTAACTCAACCCATTTGTATTTATTAGTCAAATTGGAATCTATTCTAGTATTTAAGCTCGTAACCAATTATTAAAACCCAAAATTAATATTGTCCAAGTGAGACCTAAATTAATTTCTAAGTCCATTTAGGTTATTAGGTAAATTTAGACCTATTCTTACTACTTGGCCTAGTTTAGGTTATTTACATCAAATTGATAATATTCCTAATATTTATGAACATTTCAATTATTTTAGCCCATTTAAATGTAAAATAATTACCAATTCTATTTTACAGTCCTTTAAGCTCTAAGTTTATAAAAACTCATCTATTTGTTAAATATCTATTTAAACTCCTTTATATGGCTAGAGTTTATTTAATTTAATCGAGTCATAGATTGTCAATTAAGTCCATTTAGCATATTAAGGCCCACAAGAATTCATTTTATTTTATTTGAGCCCATACTATATCTATTTATTTAATTTATATAAGTAAAAGTTCTATTATGCCTACACTATCATTTGACCCATAAAATTTTTTCTATTAATTTTAATTTTGAAAAAGTATTAATAATTTAGAAAATACCTAACTTAAATAATTACACATTAATCGAGCTGGTTTAACAATTAAATGAATTATTTAAGTTGAAACATGCAATTTTTCATATAAAATAGGGTTGGAATATTGTCAAATGAATTTAAATATTTTTAAAAATATTAATAAATTTTAAAAATTAAAAAATTTTCCATTTGAAGATAGACATATTAAAACATCATTTCCTAAATTTTTGTTCAAAAATAAGTCAATTTAATATTTTATTTAAATTTAACAACTCAAGTCACTATATACCATAAGCCAAATTGAAATAGTTTTTAAAATAGTAAATAACTTCCAAAACTCACGAAAACTTCTAGTTGAATATCAATACAAGAGAATATAATTTCTACAAATTTTGATATAGAATAAATTCACTTTATATTTTATTTACATTTGAAAACTATATTACTATAAAGTGTCATTCAAAAAAAATCAATTTTTTTAAAAATAGTTAGTGACCTTGAAAAATCTCGAAACTTTTTACATTACCAATAAAATATTAATCTATCATGCATAAAAATTCTATGCAAAAATAAGTTCGTTTGATGTTTTATCTATTTTTCTTATTTATCAAGATTATTAGGCTTTGAATATAGTAAATCAAGTTGAAAATTTATCAAACTTTCCAGTTACATCCTAAAATAATAAAACTACCATTTTTTCAAATTTTACTCAAAAATGGATTCGTTTATTGCATAAACTAATATCACAAAGCTTGTACTCTTAGGTGATTAATTTCTATCTAGCAATATAATATTGCTATTTAATTAGTTTCATCATGAAAAATCATAAGAAAAATGACATAAATACATCAAAACCGAATATATGTAATGATAACCCATTTTAATCATATTATCTCACAAATCCATTAAATCACACATAACAATGCCAATATCAAGATTTTTTCATTAAACTAATTAACACATGACATTACACCCATATCATATATTTTATATTATGTATTTTTAGTAATATAACATATTATTTAATAAACACATTTCACTAACCATACAAATTAACTAAAACACTCACTTGAGGTAGCAAAACGAAGCTTAAACCATCACTACCTTACTCCTAAAAATTTGATGAAGTTCCTTTTGCCTCTCAATAAAATAAAGATTAATAGGAGTTTTAGATGGCTTAAAGAAGATATAAAATATAATAGACTTAGTATCTATTAGGGTTTTAATAAGAGAATGAGTTTGCAGTATTTTGGAGCTTATTTTGAGAGAAAAGAAAGAGAAATTTTCCGCTGATTTTAGGCTAAAGAGGGTGGGTATGTAAACCCCCAAATTTTGGAATCGTTTAGCCTAAAACCCTAATTTGAAAGTCAACCGAAACTCTAAAGTCAACAAAACCCTAGTTAAACGTAATAGCTTAAGTTCGGCAATCCCGAATAAGCAACTCGATGAAGTAAGTAGGAGTTTAGAATATAGAATAGTGTAATTATCCCAAGAAGCCTAAAAAGATTAGATTTAAAAGCGACTCGTTTCGAACCCGATTGGATATAGTTCTTGAAAAACGTGTCCTGAGCTCAGAATAGTAAAAATATTCCAAATATACCGTTAGACTCGTAAAAATATAAGTTTTCAAAAATATTGGTTTTATAATTTTTCGGCAAGTAAAAATAAAGATACACAATTATACGCGTATTTTCTTACTACCAGTACTTTATTAGTCATATATACTTTACATTACACTATTTATACTATTCTACACTATTCTTTTATCTCTATTTTTCTTACACCTACTCTTACAAACACCATAACCTATAACCTTTACTTTTTACCTTTCCCATAATTTATTCACATCTACCTTACTTATTACTTCATTTAATCAACAAAAATATAAAATAAAACACACCACTCTCTCCCTCCTACAATCACGCAAAAATTACTCCACATTTTCGTATAAATACCCCCTCCTCTTTCATTTCTTTCACAATTACTACTCACGAATTCTCAACAAAAACTCTCATAAATTCTCCTCTCAAAACTCTCTCCAAATATTCTCCCAAAACTCTCAAAATAATCACAAAACCACTTTCTACCTACAACAAAACCTATAACCACATAACACTACCAAAACCTTCTTTAGGTAAACTTTCTTATTATTTTTCTTCTCCTCATATCATGTAACTTTACATGACCATTGTGTGAGTTTCCAAAGACTGTGTTATGGAAGCTACACTATGTTCATGTATTATTCTTGTTCATGAAAATCCAATTATGTTTATATTGTTTTATTTTGTTCTTGCTATTGTTATTATATCTAAGTATTAATATCTATATATATATACATATTCTTTAGAGCATATAAGCTCACTTGCAATTTATTTATTTCCATGCAAAGTAATTTATTTATTTCTTCCATTGCAATTTATTTATTTCTTGTTATTTTAAGACTAGTCTCTAATCTTAGACTTGTCCTCATCAAGTCAAAACAAATTTTTCTTTCTTTTTTTTTATTTTTCTTTTGGGACTAGTCTATTTCTTAGTCCCGGAAGCCTTGAAGAAGCTAAGATTCCCAATACTTAACTTTATTTATTATTTATGTTATTTTTGCTTGTTATTATTTCTCATAAATCATGTTATTAAGATTGTTGTCCAAATTTTTCAAAGCTTTAAAAATACTTTAAGAAGGAGGTTTTATCACTTAGGAAATAGCTTATATGAAATATAAAATTTATGGTTTACCAAAAGTAAAAGTATTCCTTTGCAAGTTTTAAGAAAAACTTACTATGAATTTGAACTATGTTGTTTTAAAAAGTTTTTTTTTTTTAATCATTCTATATCACTTTGTTTTACAAAAGAAAATGATTTTTGATGTAAAAATGATTTTTATAAAAACACAACACAACAAAAACCTTATGAACAAGAAGTAAGAATTTTCAAGTTTAGATCTTTTCAAATAAATAGTCAAAGAAAGATTTTGTAGAACAAAAATGGGAAAAGTAGCACTAAAATAGAGAAATTAGAAAGAGAAGAAAAAAATTATTTTTTGATAGTCATCTTGGAAAATAATAAGTCAAAAATAAAGTAATTCTTTGAAAACAAAAGAATCAAAGTATTCATTACAAAACAATTTACAAAATGAATTTCTTGTAAACTATAGTTTTCTAAAACTTCTAATTAATATAGTTCTACTTAAGAAATATAAATGGACAACAAGCACTTGAGCATGAATGAATATGAGCTAAGTAGCTATAAAGGTGGATTTCTTCAACTATATAGATAACTAAGTATTTATCAAACAAATTTTGAAAGATTTAATGATCGAACCAAAAATTGTTTTCGGGTTGGAAAATTCGTGGTGAATTTATCGCCACCATTTTGAGACTTATATGATCTAGTTTGATAAAAATAGTTTTGAAAATGGGTAGATCTTTTCGAGTAGGTAGAAATCGATATATTATATGCGCAATTCCGAGTTAAAATGACTAAGTTATGGCCATTTTAAATTGGAATTCCCTTTTATACGAACTTTAACGTTTCATGACATTGTTTTGTCAAAATCAAGAAAATCATCAAGAAATACTCATCTTGGGTATTTTCTTTGGCTAGGTGATTCCGAGGAAGAATACCTATATCTCGAAGACTATTTTGATTAGGAGGATTGTGTGAGCGACTCATCCGCTAGAGAAATCGTCGTCATGGTATCGTGAGTTTATTTCCTTAAATTGCTTTACTTGATTGTGCTTGTAATCTAGTCGCATTAGAACTAAGGAAAGACAAATGGATATGTATGTAAGATAATTAGTTGAAGGGATCCTAAGAATATCGAGGCCGAAATTGATTTAATGCTGTTTTAGTATAATACTTGATTTGTTTGAAATTCTATTGTCACATTATCTTTGATAATAATAATGCTATGAAGTCACAAATAAATTGGTTCATGCATACCACGAAGTGAGTCACATTACATTGGGCTATTATTGTCGCGACCCTATGTGGGGCCTAGTAGAATTGCCGTAAATCGCCATATCACGTGTGCACCCGTAACATGAGGATCGCCTTGCAAGTCAGAGTTTACAAGACTCTAATTAATTATCCTCTCATTGTATTATACATATATAAGTTTATTATGAAAATAATTTATCGGATATCGAAACTTCCACAGATCACAAGACCGCAGAGAATCAGATATCCTACCAAATGACAAGATAAGGTAAACCTAGGTTTAACACAAAATATCAACTAGGTTTAAGTTAAGAAAAAGACTACATTTTCATGTTTATTCTCTCAACTAGGTTTAACCTATCAAATTCTCAATCTTCTATCAATCTTATATAACTTGATCTTTGTCACACTCTGCACCCAAATCCTATCCCATCCATGTATTTAACTTACCTGCAAAAGCAAACTGTTGGGGAGTCAGCTACAACTAGCTGAGTGAAGTATACCCTTGCTCCATATCATTCAAGCAAAAGCAAACAAGTTATTAAACAAGAATATGCAATGCAAACAAGCAAATGAACAAATATATATGGCCAACCGGTAACCATATATTTATTCAGATTTATGCCCTCCGAATCCGAGGTTGGGGTACATCTACACATTAGCACCCGGACTGCTAATACTTCGAGAATCAAATTTGTCATGCCCCAGAGGGTACCCTAAACGTGGCAGTCTGCTGCATATAATATTAAAGCTATGAATAACAACCTTAGTCATGCAGAAGCTTCGATATCCCATGCAAGGCGTGCTTCCAAGATAGTAGGAGACTCATAGGGGTATTACATTTAAGTAGATAATAAAAGCAAGCAAGAACTTATATAAATAAATATAAGATTTTCATAATAATATCCTTACATCATTTTAAGGGCATTCCCCCGCTTTAGAAGTCTTTCAAAATAATAATCACTATGACATAAGCCCACTATAGAGATTTTCCTAGAAGCTTATGTTCAAAACTTAAATACATAAAGCTTCTCTCAAAAACTCCTAGTAGCTTATACTCGTACCTGGCATACGGGGCTCCTTGAGGCCAACCAACGGTAATTGTACTGTAACAAAATGCTATAAGGGTATAAGCAAAACTAGCTTAGTGAGATAATTCCATCTATAAGGCATTTCCATAATTCATACAAGTATTTTAATCAAACATATGAGAATGCACCAATCATATGAACAAACAAGATACACATGATTAACTGGAAATCAAGTGTAGCATGGATTTTATGCCCTCCATGTCAAGGGTTGGGAGGTTACAGGCCCATACGACCATCAATATCTGCAGATTTACCAGCTCCTACTTGCCCTGTAGACTTTCCGGCTCCTACTAGCCCATGTAGACTTTCCGATTCCTACTAGCCACCACTACCATTTCCTCGTTTCCCCACACGAAGAGTAGTAGTGAAACAAATGTGACTCATGTGTATGATATGCATGAATTGATTTCAATATAAATTTAAACAAAAATGTTTAGTTCAAGTTAAAAGCGATCAACACAATTTTCATCATATCAATACAAGATTCACAATTTATTTATCAAACCAACTTCCGATATTCTTAACTTGTATTAAATCATTCATAATATCAAGTCACACAACAATTATCCATTTTATCTTTTTCTTAATTGCTAGTGCTACTAATTACAAGCACAAAACAAGGAAATGTAACTTAGTAAAAGGAATAACTCACTCCATATTGGTAGATCCTAATCGAAGTAATCCTTCGGAAAAGTGATCTCGGGTCCTTCTCCACCTAAACAAGATGAAATACCAAAAATGAGTCTTTCATGAAGTTTCTATTCTTGAAGATTCTAAACATTTCTAAAAATCGTGGTAAAATCATATAAGAGGAAATTCCAACTTAAAATGGCCATGATTTGCTCATTTTAACTCAGAATTTTGCGTATAATATACCGTTTTCTACCTATTCAAAAAGATCTATCTATTTCTAAACTTATTTTCATTAAACTAAGTCATTTGGGTTCCAAAAAAGGCAACGACCAGATTTACCACGAATTTTTGTAAACTTGTTTTCCTTCTTTTATCCAAAGCTCATTTGAAGAGATAGGTAATATAATATCTTGTAAAACTTTCGGAAAGTATATTCATATATTTATTGACTCATGACAAATGTATGAAGTTAATGAAGTTGTCTCAAATTATGAAAAAGTGAAGTCTTTAAAGATTTTGAAACTTGAGAACTTTTGAAATATTCATTTTCTTTTAAAATTATCCTAAGTTGGTTATAATGAGTATTTCTTTTCTTTCCTAAATCTCATTTTCATAATCTTCTTAAATTCTTAAGGAATGATTTTTATTTTCTAAACTTAGCCTCCAACACTTTTTGGAAAGTATTAACACTTCTATATCTAGAAAAATAATTTCTTGATTTCTTGTATCATCTTATTTTAATGAAAAGGAATCATTTGAAGAAAGGTGAAGTTGTTGAAAAATCTTTATTTACTTTAAAATGTCCTTTTAGTGTTATGTATGTTTATAATTTCCTTATGAACTCCTCTAAGTTTTGTTTAAGATAACTTCTTAATTTTTTAGAAAAACATTAGCTTCCTACTTTTATTTCTATAAAAAGAATCTTTATTTTAAGAAAACATTTCTTCATTTATTTTGTTGAGACAAAACCATTATGTTCATGCATGAATATGAATCATAAAGTTATGAAATGTGAAGAAACATAATAACTTGAAAGAATAAGTGTTAAGAAAATAAATCAAGTATTGGAACCTTAGCTTTTTCAAGGTATCCCGGGACTAAGAAATGACTAGTCCCAAAAGAAAAAGAAAATGTTTGACTTGATGATGACAAGTCTAAGAGACTAGAAAGATTAGTCTTAAAAACAACTTGAAATTAAATAAATTGCAAGACAATGAGCTTATATGCTCTAAATAATATATATAGCTATATAGATATATTAGATAGTTATAAAATAAAGCAACATAAAGGAATTTAGATTATGAACAAAAACAAAGTATGAACCTATTGTTGCTTTCTTAACCTTCATGGTTTTAAAAAACACACATTAAGCTCATACTAAGTAGATGAACATATGAAAATCTTGAAGAAGTATTACCTAAAAGAAACAAACTAGAGAGAACTTCTTAGAAGAGACTTCTTGGAGAAATTTGAGAGAGATTTGAGTATAGTAACTTTAGTGTAAAAGAGGTGTGAAAGAAGTAGAAGTATAATGGGGTATTTATAGGAAAATGTGGAAGATAATTTGTGTTAATTAAATAAAGTAAAAATAAAACAAATTAGAAGAGATGACGGAAGGGCTGGCACTATTCTTGGAGAAAGGAGAGGAGAAAATTTTTTTTTTTTTTTTTGTCTTTTGATTAATTAAAAGTAAGATATGAAAGATGTGAAGTTGTATTGGAAATGAAAATGTGTAAGAAATAGGTGTATGGTTTGTAAGAGTAGGTTGTAAGAAAAAGTAATAGTAGTAAATAGTGTAATGTAAAGTAAACATGACAACTAAATGCCGGTAGTAAGAAAATATGTGTATAAATGTGATATATGATATTTTTAGCTACCGAAAAATTATGAAATTGATATTTTTGAAAATCTTATATTTTTATGAGTCTAATGGTATATTCGGAATATTTTTCCTATTCCAAGCTCCTGGAAACGTTTTTAAAAAACTGTGTCCGATCGGGTTCAAAACGAGTTTCGGTTTTACTAAGCTGGTCTTTTTAGGCTTCCTTGGATAATTACGAACTATTCTACTCACTAAAATTTTTCTTACTTTCTTTGGGTTTCTTAAACGGTGATGCCAGACTTAAGCGGTTACGGTAAACTAGGGTTTTGTTAACTCTGGAGATCCGGTTGACTTCTAATTAGGGTTTGGGCTTTTAATTCAAATCCAAAATTTCGAGGGTTTACAAAATTTATTCAAGGAGTTTTTCATATATAGAAAATAATATACATATAACAACATCCCATTGAAGCAAGATATCCTTAACAATGACCCGGCACGATCCTAGGAAGTGGGTCGTTTCCCTAGGACGAATTAGTTCCCATTCCCCTAGAACAAGGCCCATGGTACACACTAGGCATATACCACTTCGGTCCTTCATGTTCACCGTCCTCATGGGACAATGTGGCCCATCCGAGTCAAAGTGTAGTGGTGATGGCCTTCTACATGCAATCGTGCAATGCATGATCAATATTATAATTATCACGCCAATAGTCATTAAGTCCATTTATTTGGCGATCAGACAATTATCAGACACTCGCAAAGATCAAAATCATTAAACAACACTCAATACTTAACGTTCAGAATAATGTATAGTATTTTCAACACAGATAACAAACACAAGCAACCATAAGTGTAAATGTCCCAACCCCATACTTGAATAATTAATTTATATTATCAAAATATCATACTCTAAACCTACAAGCACAAGCAGATATGAAGGTCATCGAATATACTCATCTGGTTATCCTCGCTTAATGATCGTAGAAGTCTACAAGAAAACTTGAAGACGGATCTGTCTCCCTTAAGAATTTAGATAACGGATACTTATTACTATACTATTATTCATACAAATAAACCTATTATGTCTTTGTGTCTTAAACTCGAGTTTTAACATTCTTAATCTAACCTTAACACATAATTAATCATTTTGAAGTTTGTAAAAGCGACGCTTCATAAGTTAAACTATAAAGTTCGTATAATCTTAGTTTGCTTAAGAGAAGTATTTTAAATGTTTTCAAATATCAAGTTAAATCATGAAATCTTAAATTGGGCATATTATACCGTTTTAACTTAGATTTTAGCATGAGTAGTCATTGGAAAACTTATCGGATGTAGTTTTTAATTATCAAGTTAAAACTAATCATTTTGTATATTTTTCTCTATATTACTCAAGGGGTTGAAAGATATCACAATTGTGTATATCTTTCTTGTTTTGTATTCTTAAGTATTATTTCAAGTTTAATTCCTTGTTTTATGTTTATTTCATCAGTATTAGTGATAAAACTTAATTTAAGTTCATTACTCTACTTTTTAGTTAAAGCGTATAGATTTATATTTATTTTCATTTTCCTTGTCTTCATCTTATTTTAAGTATGTAACTTTAATTAATTTGATTATATTAGCTAATATTTATGATTTCCATTAATCTACACTTTATATCCTTATAGTCTTACAAGTGTTGAATTTTATACTTAGAGTTACAAGATTCTTGATTAAGTTTAATTTTTCAATTACAATCTATATTATCTTGATTTTCTAATTTGTAATCAGATTACTTAAGTTTTATTTTAGGAATCTTATTCTTTTATATGTGTTGAAATCTTCATATGTCTATATAGGTTTATGATTGAGTTTATCTAGTATATCCAAAGCTAAATTATCTTTTATCTATATGATACTAAATTATATCAAGTTTATGTATCAAAATCTTATTTCTATATGATATGAAACTCATATTTGTATATAGGGTAATATATTAAAGTTTAATTATATATATTTAGTCTTTTTATTGATCAAATGATCAAATATGTTCATTTATCAAATTCAAGTTAAATTTTCTATAGGGCTAAAACTTTTATAATAAGGTTCTATAGTTTTCTAAGCTTTTATTTTCCTTCTTAATCCATTTCTACTCATGAGTATATGTTGTGTGTACTTTAAATTATTTCAACTTGCCATAGGACATCTCTACTCTTTTTAAATGTCAGAGCTACACTATAGGTTTGCTTTACTTAATTCTAATTGTTTATTTACTTAGGTTTTACTTCATAAAATATAACGAGTGTTTATATAAGTTAAGAATATTTTTGTTTTAGTGTTTTTGATATTAAAATCTTAGTTTAAGTCTTATTCATGTGAATTAGATCGACTATCTAATTTTAATGGGTATATCTCAATCCTAGCGATTTATTTTTAAATTATCATTTACTAACTAATGTACTTCAAAGATCTAATAATTCAATTATAAATTAGTGGTTATTGTCTTGGAACTATATTTATCGAGATATCACTCGGTTTGGAAAATTGCTATTCATTTCCCAGGAGGTCACCCATCCTAGGTCATGAGCATGCTTAACTTTTAGTGTTTGAGAATTTTTCAATATTATACTACATATATCTCTATAGTCAAGGTTCTCTATTTTTCTTACATTGTTTTCAGGTTGAAAACTAAATTCTAAATCTACGGAATCAGGATAGATTTAGGTTTATCACCTACGCGATTAGAGTTTCTGATCTAATAGGGTAAACTCGGGTTTTAGTCTATGTAGGGTTAAAATATTATAACTTTCATGTTTATGAAATCATAATTTTGATTTAGGTTTAGATTAGAAAATTTTGATCAATTATTGATCCCATCGGATATATTTCAACTCTAGCAATTTATCTCTAAATTTCTATCTACTAATAAATAGACTCTAAATATTAATTATCTAATATTATAATCAATTTTCTACCATCTAGCGTTTTTATTTATCAATTTATTATCCATTTGATAAGCGAAATATAATATCAACTAGTCTAAATACACATACTTAGCATGACATAATTTTATATTATTATTATTATATATGCATGTAAATATGTATATTTATAATAAAAACTAATATTAAAACTCCTAATATTATGAAAACTTCTACGTACAAGATCATAATAGCAAAATTTTAGAGTGGTTAAAACCTTACCTTGTGTGGTCTTAAATTGAAGAGCGTATCGCCACGATCACAACGCCAGTTTCGGAATTGAAATTGGTTATCGTATGTGAAAAATACAAGCTTTTGAAGATCGGAGGAGCTTCTAGATTCATTTTCTATTATTTTATTGTTTCTTTTTCTTTTTTTTTTCTCCGTTTCGGAGAAGCTATTTTGCTTTTTCTTTTTTTTTTGTCTTCTCCGTTTTGAAGAAGCTGCTTTTCAATTTTTTTTTTTTTATATTGAAAGTCTTCATTTGAAGACTGAGAGAGAGAGAGAGAGAGAGAGAGAGAGAGAATATGAAAGAGAGAATGATATGAGATAATGAGAGAGAGTTTGATTTATAGGAAAAATTTTCGTGAGGAGCAAGCCAGCTTGAAATTGCTGGGAAACTTTTATTTTTTTGGGTTCCAATTAACACGTATGATAATTATTTAGTCGATAATATTTTTAGATGAAAATTGAAATGATCTAAATTTAAATTCTATTTAACTTCCATGTATATGTTTATTTATCTTAATTATTGAACTAAATGAGCATGTTGATTTATGAGAGTTGTGTTTGGTAATATTAACATTTGAGTGGATGAGTGGGTAATAGTTTAAATGTGTCTAAGTTAGTATAATTTGAACATTTCATATGTGTTATTTTGCATATGTAATGAAATCAATGTTATTGTTTTATATATATTAATGTGTGTATAGTATAGTTAATAATTGTGTCTTTTATACATTAATATGTTAAGTTATGTTTAAATCTATAAAATCAACTTTGGATTTGCTTAAGGAATAGTTGACAGAAATTTCCCATAATTAAGCCAATATTCATGCCTAAATTAAACTCAAATGAGCCCCAAATTAATCCAAATTCTACCTAAAGTCTAATAAGCCTTAAAAGTCAAACTTGAGATAAGATTAAGTCCAAGATTTCCTTAATTAGGCTCTCTTTTGGCAGCCCTCTCATTTCATCCGAATTTTCATTTTCTTTCTTTCCTTTTCTCTTCCTCTTTCACTCCAAATTCCAAGCCCCAAACCAAAGATAACACCAAGCTTTGTGAATCAAAATTCTCTCCAAGACAAGGCTTATTCATGTGAGTTACTATAAGTATAGCTTTTGTTTTATTTTCATTTCCTATAGTATCTATGTGAGATCTTGGATAGAATGAGTTTAATGTCATCTAAGTTGCTTGTTCATGCATTGAAATTAGGTCGGATTGTGTTTTGTTATTGTGTGAATTTGTTTATGTGTTGTGATAGTTATATGGAGTGTTGGGAAGGAATAAGGATAATTTGAGTAGTTAAAGTTGAGGATGAGTGGAAATGGGATTTGAAGTAATTAAGTGTGTTGATTTAATGTTCTAAGTTGCTAGGATTGATTAGTGTAGATAGGAGTTAGTATATGAAGCTAAAAATGAAATTGAAGAAGGATTAAAAGTGTTATAGGTTAGAAATTTACAAAGTGAAAAACAGGAGAAATTAGTTCTGTTCGAATAGGTCTGTTTTGAACGTACGCCGGCATCTGGAATTTCAACGCTGCCGGTGTAGAGGCGGTATTGGAAGTAAACAAAAGTGATTTTTTTAAAGCCACTTTGAACACCGCCGGCTTTTGCAAGAAAATTTTGCCAGCATTTGTTTTTCAAAATGTACGCTAGCCATTAAAGCTTCAAAGCTGCCGGCGTATTGGGTGGTGTTGAAGTGGAACAAAACTAAATATTTAAATGCCGGGATGAAACGCCGCCAGCGTATATTTCCCATGCTGCCGGCGTTCACTCAAATTTTGCCAGCGTAGGAAGGCTACGTATCCCCTGAGTTTTTTAAATTCAAACTTCTTCAATCTTCAATCTTTACTTCATATATGATCTCCTAATGAATATATAAGCTAGATAAACATGTTTTATGCATGAATTAGATATTAAAACTTTATCCAAAGTTTAATGAATTCCCTTGTATAATTAATCTAGGATTGTGATATATATATATATATATATATATGAATGTGAAATCTATATTCAATTATTGATTGCTCTGATATTCCTATTTCAGTTAAAGGATCTTTGGTTAGTTTCTCACTGAGTAACTATAGTGATATACTATCGGGTTCAGGTACGCAATAGCTTGTTTGATGTTTGTCAGGACTAGGCATTCCTAATTTGATTTAATTTGATTCAGCTTAATGTTTTGATGAAATGGATGTCTATTACGCTGTTTAATCTAGTTCGAGGAGCAAAAAACCTGTCATGATGTAATGACATGTTAGTTAGGCGCTTAACCAAGTCATGATACAATGGTACGCTATGATGCAATAGCGATTCTTTTGGTTAAGTGGGTAGCCGATAGGGGAGATAGTATCTGAGTAACATTTACATAAACTTAGGGGGAATACTATGGTTTAGTTTAAAGTTTATGGGAACTTGTGAACTAGGCTCATGTCATAGACTGAGTTTAAGTAGAGTTGGGCAACGACTTTTGAACCCTAAATGAAGCTATTTTCTTTATGAAATAGATATAGGAGATATAAGTATTCGAACTGCTTATATCAACTCCCTGAGCAGTTGCTATTACTCAGGATCCCTAAATTCCCAGAGCGTGATTCCGGGGTTTGAATACCCTCCTGCTGTTTTGTAAAAGAAAACTTAATAAGATAATCACTTGTCTATTGATGCATTCCATTTGATTTAAGTTTGGTTTGATAACTTGTTCTTGCATTTTGTTATTGTGTACTGGGCTTTTGGCTCACTTTTGCTGCTTTGTAGGTAATGGAGATAAGTTTTATGATGATTTGGTTACGGGTCAGACTTTGAGAAATTCATGGATGAGTGGGACGAATAGGACTTGAACACCCTGGATTTTTGGAGGAGCTTTTGCTAAAGGAAAAGTCTTTGTATAGAAGGCTTGATAGATAAGCCTGAGATGTAAAGACCTTAAGATACCCTAGGGTTTTTTTTGCTTTAAGAAAACTTATAATTCTGTAGTGTCTTGTATTGACACTAAACAATGTACATATGATGTAAATATATGTATAGATTGCTTTTATTAGAATCTTGTTTTGTTAAAAGTTCTTTATAAAGTTTTAGTAGTTTGGATCAAACAATTTTCATAAATTGTTAGTTTTAGGACAACCTTACATATAATATGAAAATGTTATATGTGGTTGGGGACTCGGTATTCTAAATCTTGGGATTTAGAGGGTCGGGTCTTTACTAAAATTTCCGTACTTACTATATTAAATATTCTGAACACTTTGATATACTTAAAATTTTTAATTTAAGACTTTTACTTTTCAGCTTTAATATCTGTTATCGTAAATTATAATTTATCCTTTAAGGGTTTAAATTATTAGTGGTTTGATATTTTATGACCTGTTAATAATTAAATTGTCTTTAAATTTGACTTTATTTATATTTTACTATCATAAATTTATAGTATTTATCTTTTTTTTGTATCTTTTGAATTATTTTTGGGATCTAATTTATTATTTTACTTATCTTTATTGGTTTTTAGTTTATATATTAATCATATTATTATTGTTATATCTTATGAAAAAAAATTTATTTGATATAGGTATAGTTTATACTTATATTTTTATTTTAATTAAGTCTTTTACTGTCCATATTGTTAATTACCATATTTAAATTCAAGAAAAGCGGGGATCTTTTTTCGGACATTTTCCTAAATTTCCGCCAGATATTACTATCTATTTAACAATTATAAAAAATTAAATAGGTGTATAATTCAGGGTGTTACAATTATCCTTGGGTGAGAAGGATGGTAGTTCAGGTCGAAAGCAACACTTGGCAGAGTGACCGAAAGCGATTGCTTGGCGACATGGAGAAAATGCTTGGCGGATAGTCCAGAAGTAAGGCTTAATTCAAGTAGACTTATGGTGCTGGGTGATATTGATCCAAAGCACAAATCTTTTTAACTAAAACTACTTGTTTTAAGGTTAAGTATCACCAAACCCCAAATGGAGGGCGTAAATCATTCAACATATAGTTCCCGGAAAACTATATGCCTTGTTTGCCCACGTGTATGTTGCATCTCATATGTTTGCTTAAATAACTTGTTTGAAATTTCTTTTCAAGAAGTCATTTATGGAAATAGTTCTCACTAAGCCTATTAGCTTATACCCCTATAGATATCTTTTGCAGTTCTCTTGTCTGTGGTTGAGGCCACGAGGACCCTACAGTCAGGTATTTTCTTTTTGGATAAGGAATTTCTAGATGAAGTTTAGTGTTGGATAAGATGTAGAAATATTCTTGTAATAGATTTAAGGCCGAGGAATGCCCCTAAGTTTTGTAAGACCATTATTATAAATAAATGAATATTATGAATCCTCTTTTCTTAATTTGTTATTATATCTCCTTAAGCTTCATAATTCCATGTATGGTCCTCTAAATTTGTGAGAGCACGCCTTACACTTAATGTCAAAGCTTAGGGAAATGACTAAGGTCGTTATACTTAAGCTTTAATATTGAGTGTAGCGGACTGTTACGTTTAGGGTACCCCTTGGGCGTGACAGGGTACTTAAGGTTTCTTTAGGGTTTTTACAAAAGAAAAGTGTGGCAACGGGTAGTTGTAATAATAAATAAATGATTTATAATGAAGGGCAAAAGTGTCATTTGATTAAAAATAAGAGGGTTTTGTGGTCCTTGCTAATTTGTTTATGTATGGTATGATGTATGGTAGACACGTAATTGAAGATGGAGAGGTGCAGAACATACGCCAACCAAAGGTCGCTGGGTTTCTTCTTTAACACTGCCGGCCTGCTCTATTCACCGCTGGCCTTTAGCTGGCTTACATGGCTAAAATTTTAATTTGAGAGCTCTAGGCTGCTAGCCTTTCTTATTTAGAAATTAAAGGGTTTTTCTAAATTTTCTTTATAACCTAGGCTTCCTCTTCTCCAAAATCAACCTTAAATCATATATTTATCTCCAAAACCTCTCTTCTAGTGATCTTTGCATCAAGGGAGATCAAGATATAAGATCAAGGTGAGTGGATCCTCTTTAATTCTTTAGAGGAAACGATCTTTTCCTAAAGTTTTCTTTTTGGTTTCTAAAAGGAATCTTGAAGTTTTAGTGTTCTATAATCAAGGAAGTAGAACAAGAATCAAAGAAATAGGTAAGTAGTTTTTCTCAATCCTTTTAGAAATTTAAAGGTGAAAGTTTTCTGAACTTCTTAGTGAATTTTGAAGGAAATCAAGATTTGGGAGTAAATTTGGAGGAAAACCTAATTTGTGGAGTTTGGAGATTTGGTGGTTTTACAAAATCAAAGGATGTAGGTGTGTACCAAACCTAGATTGTAGTTCTTTTTAGATTAGGGTTTATATTATAAAAAGAATGTGATCAGGTGTATTGGTTGAATTAAGATTCTATTCCTAAAATTGATTCAAGTATGACGTTACCTTGTTTGCTGCTTGTGATTGTAGGTTTAGAATTTACAAACAAACCTAATACTATGTGGCTTAAATTTTGATTTGTTGTTTGTCTATGGCTAGGTCTAGTATATTAAGAAGACCATTGCCACTAGGACGATACGTTGATGATCTATGTGTAGCATTATCCCGAGTGGATTTATGTATAGAGATGATTTCGATGGTCTAGGAATGATAAAATTATAGTAATCTAGGTATGTGGGATGCTCCTAACACCAATATATGTATATATTACCTATTTTCTATACTGGTTGTTTTTACGAAGGCATGAGCTACTCTGACTTTGGGACTAGTGTACAATGGTTTTGAATTGTGTTGTTCGTTGACTAATAAAAGATAATAATAGGTGGTTGTTGCATTAGTTATTAGGTTGTATGTGAAATTGTTTAATGTTTGTTTATATGCATGTGTTTGTGGTATGTCGTACTGGCCCTTTGTGTTCATTGTTTTATCTTTTTCAGAAATGGGTGAAGATCTACTAGTTTTGATTTTTCAAGCTATGATGTTATGTGGACTATGGGGAGAATGATAGTAGACTTGACTTCCCTACTGATATTTAGATTTTCTAGCTTGGAGATAGATAATCAAAGAACTTAAGAAGTTTAGATTTTTTAATTTAAAGTTTTAAGTTTCTAATTTTTATTGTATGACTGCTCTTCTAAAGGTTAAATTCTTCATTTGAGTTGGCTTTGGTTTATGCCAACTAGGTTTTACTGAAGATTGTTATGTGAAATATTTTAAACATGTATCCCTTTTATGTGAGTGATTGATGATTATATTTGTATTTGTAGATTAAAGAAGTAATAGTCTTAACATGTCCTTCTCAAGTAAGGACACATGAAGGGTTATAATGCCTTTAGTTTAGGGTATTATAGTTGATTAGTATCAAATTTTAGGTTTATAAATCTTATTAGATCTAAGTTATTAACTTTTTAAGATGGTAAGCAATAATGAGTGGGGTAGCGAATATTTGGGGTTGCCTATCTAGTTAGTATGTTGTTATCTAGTAGTTATAGATATAGTGTTTTGATCTTTGAAGTTGGATTTACCCTTTTATCTCATGTTGTGTTTTTGTCTATGTTAGAATGCCTTTTAAAAGAAGAGCCCCTGATGTTAGCTCCTTCAGAGTTGGTGAGGAAGAAGTTAATGGGGGGCAACCATTAGAGAATTAGCCACCTTTGAACTAGCCACCTATCAATCATCCACTCCTAAATTAGTTACCTCAAGATCTACAACAACCACCGCCCCCACCTATAGGACAATAGGTACCTATGGATGTTGCTCAGTTAATGCATGGAGTAAATATTTTGCTGGGAGTAGTGACACAATAACATTAGGCAATGTGTTGAGTTTGAACAAGTGTGTAAATCTAGTATACAAGTTTAAATCAAAACCTAGGAGACCTTTAGATGCTCAACTGTGGATAGAGAAGGTGGAGAAGACTTTTGATGCTCTAGACATGCTAGAAAATAGGAAAGTAGAATATATTTCTTATTTGCTCACTGGAAGATTAAATAATTGGTGGTTGAGCACTAGAAGACAGATGGCTGGATAGTTTTTCCTTAAAAGTGTTAAACAACAAATGTTGCAAGAATATTACAAATGACTACAAGGAAAGATGACTGTTGAAGAATATGAAGTAGAGCTGAATAGATGGATGAGGTTTTTACTTGGTCCTTTTAAAAAAAGTGAGGAGGCTAAAGTAAGCAGATTTATTACCATGTTGGAGCTTGAAATATAACACTAGGTACTTTGATGGATTTGACCAATTACTTAGCAGTATTCAATTAAGCAATGATGATTGAGCAGGGGTTAAACAAGATGAAGAGTTGTGAGCCACAGAGAGGTCAGATCTATTTAGGAAAGAGACTAGCTTCTAGTGTAAGCCCCCGAATTTTTCAAGAATGGTTTTGAAATGCCGAATCAAAACCCTATAGTCTGACCTAAGTTAAAACGAACCTTAATCAATTTCGATCATGGGATTTCATAAGAGAAGATTCATTAATCATTCAGCATAGAATCCGAGCATGAGAAAGTCCATCAAGCCGATCCCTGAGGTGAACCCCCTTAATTTCTAGGGTAAAGTTGGATTAAACCCTAACCTTAGTCAAACCGGAGTTACAAAAGTCAACAAAGATCAAGACAATCAAACAATTTCAACTCCGGCAATCCCACGTTCTCAAACCCCTAGAAAACGAAATTGATTTAATGGCTTATAATAGTTCGTAATAATATAGAGTAATATAAAATATTAGATTCGCGAATTTCGAGTGTCCTTCGGACTTAAACGGGATCAGTTCTCAAAAAGCATGTCCCGAAGCTCGGAATAATAAAAATATTCCAATAACACCAAAATACTCGTGATTAAACAAGGATTTCAAAAATATCAGTTTCATAATTTTTCGATAACTAAAAATATCAGTTATAGCATATATACGTGTATTTTTATCCATACTGGTAACTTATTTTATATTTTTCTATTATTATTTGTTGTCTTTCATTATTAATTTTGCAGCAAACATAGCTGCTATATTTTTCTTAATTTTATTTATTTATTTCCTATAAATTATAACCTAAAACATATATTTACCATTTATGATGCATAGAGATGTAATGTCACTTCATATTATATTTTTTTTTCTTCTTCTTTCTGCTTTGGCTTGCTTTTCACGCTGCACACACCTCCACTTTGCAGCTGCTATTTGTTTCATTTTTTTTTTTATTTTAAATCACTCTCTAAAACTCTCCTTCATCTCCTATAAATACCTCATTCATATCATCACATTACAACCCTTACTTCTCCTCTCATTTTCTCTCATTTCTCTCTTCTTTTCTTCCTTAATTTCTGCTGCTAGGCGTCCCAAAAATTGCAGCTGCCTCCCCCATTTGTTCAATCAAAAACTCCTCTTCTACTTCATCTCTTAAGGAATATTCATCCCCCATAAATACCCCTTCAAGATACCAAGCTTACACCTTGCATTTCCTTTCTTTTTCCTCTCTTTTTCTCTCTTTCTTTTTCTCATTTTTCCTCCTGCTGGGCATGAAATTCAGGTTGGTACTGTTCACCCATTATTCTTCATCAAAAACTCCTCTTTTGCTTCATTTTTCAAGGTATATTCACTTCCTATCTTATCCTAGTAATTGTAGGGATGATTTGAAGCTTCTTTTCTCACAAAATATCACTTTATCATGCCTAAAACTTTGAAGCTTCTATTAGCACGAATTATTTATTGTGTCAAGTATGTAGTTTTGCTAATATCTTGTTTATCATGTTCCATGCTTTCATCTAATCTAATTTTCTATGTTTATGTCTCTAGTTATGGTTTCATGCCTTTTCTTTCATCAAAAACCTTTCTATTTTGCTTTCAAACTTTGAAGTTCATGATAGATTCAAACCAATATCATGCCAAATTTATGAATCTTATCAATGTCTTGTTTATGTTGCTTCTTATTATCATATAATCTAACTTCTATCTTAATATCTATAGTTATGTATATATTTATACATATAAGAGCATAAAGCTCACTAACCCAAATATTATTTATGTTATTATTACTAACTAATCTATTTTTATTTACTTGTTCTTTCATTTTTGTATCAAAAGATAAGTCTAGTCCCTAGCTAGACTTGGACTAGTTATATATCAAGTGCATAAGAGACTGGTTGTATATCAAGTCTCGGGAGCCTTGATATAGTCTAAGACTCCCAATACTTGTTTTTTTCTATTTTTGTTTCTCCAATTATTCATGGGACTGGAATACTTCAAGTCTCGGAAGCCTTGATTTAAAAGCTAAGACTCCCAATACTTGACCTTTTATTATCTTGTTATCTTACTTATTATTTTGATGTTATCTAATATTTTTGCTTGCCACTATCCTCATATTCATGCAAGCTAAAGGTTGTTGTCTAAACCATAGAGTTTAAACTACACTTTTTGCAAATAAATTTTTGTCACTTAGGAAAAGTCTTAAATGAAACTTAGAATTTTTGAATCAAAGAAATCCATTTTTCTCAAGCTTTAGAAAGAACTTACTATAATTTTGAGCCACCATTACTTTGAAAAGCTTTTTCTAAAACCATAACTATATTAGTATTATTGTTATTTTCTATATTTAATGTCGATAATTCTTTGTTATAAAAAAAAAAAGAGAGGGTCTTTCTTAAAAACACAATATAAAGGAAAATCCCATAAACAACCAAAGGAGATATAAGTTTTTGAATCAAGGTTTAAAAAGATCAAAATAAAAATAATAATATAAAAAAAAAAACATAGGGAACTAATAGTAAAAATGACACCAGTGTTAAATATTTCAAAAGGAAAAATATAGAAATTCATTTTAGGAAAATGATAAGTTAAACATAAAATACTCCTTGAAAACAAAAGAATCAAAGTTTCATTTTCAAAGAATTTACAAAAGGAATTTTTATAACTTTGTTCTTTCTTTTTTTTCTTTCCAAACTTTCAAAAGACATTGTTTTTACTAAAGAATTTTAATTTGGAAAACAAACACTTGAATCATGAATGAAATATGAGTTATATATGTATGTAAAGGAATTTTTCAACTATATAGATAACTGAGTATTTATCAATTGATTTTTGGATAATTTGAAGTTTGAAATTTATTTTCAATGGAAGGGAATTTTCGTAATATATTTGATCGCCTTTGTTTTGTAACCCAAATGACCTAGTTTAATACAAATAACCTTAGAAATGGATAAATATTTTTGAGTAGGTAGAAAACAGTATATTGTTTGAGCAATTCTGCGTTAAAATGACCAAGTTATGGCCATTTTAAATTGAAATTACCTTCTATACGAACTTTAACGATCTTATAACATAGTTTTTTATAAGTACCATAGAATCAATAAGAAATACTCATTATGGGTATTCTTCTTGATTAGGTGATCCCGAGGAGGAGTGTTCATATCTGGAGGATTATTTTGATTAGTGGATTTACCGATTGACTCATCCGTAAGAAAGATATATCCTCATGGCCGAGTGAGTTTATTCCCTACATTTTTTGTACTTGGTTGTGCTTGTAGCTAGAGACACTAGAAGTAGGAAAAGATGAAAATGAATTATATATGATAATATTAGTTGAAAGAATGCTAAGCATACCGAGACATGAATCGTTGTTAATTGACTTATGTTTTACTATTATTATGTTGGAGTGTGTGCAAATTTTGTGATCACCTTTCAATTACTCTAATCATATATTATGAGTTATATTAATTGATTCATGCATATCACGTGGTTAGTTTCATCTCATGAGCTACTGTACTCGATGGGACAAGATTATAGTAGCCGGGTTTGCAGGAGCCATAAATCTGTGAGATGGGTGATTAGGAGCCTGAAAAAACTATTTCAAGATAGGCGAATAGGCACCTAAAATAAACTACATAAGTTGGATTTTAAGATGGGTTTTAAAGAGCCTGAAACACCTAACCTTGAATGGAGGGGTAAATCCATTCAAACATATGATTTCTAGTAGATCATATGTATTACTTGATCACTTGCTTGATGCATTCATATGCTTGTTTCATAACTTGTTTGAAATTATTTATACAAGTACGTTGGTTCAGGAATATTCTCACTAAGCTAGTTATGCTTATACTCCGATAGACCTTTGTTGTAACAGGACTATATCTTTTATGCCTGAAGACTTCATATATCCGAGGGCATGATGTTTTAGAAAAGCTTCTGGAAATCTTTTGAAGATCTTAGGTTAAATATCCTTGGTGTTAGTATTATTTTGTTGTGAGAAAGATTAAGTTGATATTATGATTGTTTGGAGAATTATAGGGGAAAACTCCTAAAATGATGTAAGGATTATATTCTCTTAATGTTAAATTGGATGATTATTTAGATTCTTGTATGATGTATTTATTATCTCGAACTATACATCCACCGGTGTCTCCTATTGTTGTGATAGATGCCTTACATATGGTGTTAAAAACTTTCGCATGACTTTAGGAAGTCATTCTTAAGTCTTAATACTGTATGTGGCAGATTGCCACGTTTAGGGTACCCTTTGGGGCGTAACATCTGGTGTGCTTGCCCAAGATAAGGGATAGAAGCCATGACTCATTAGATTAGATCTGCAGTTCAGAGCTTAGACAGGAAGTGTATTAGATGCCTTAGGCCTCATGATATTAAAGATTGTAAGCAGCTTGAATGCCAATTTTACATGTGGCAAGATTAAGCATAGCCATAGATTCTGCATAGAGAAAGCTATTCCACAGGTGTATTGTTTTAAATGTGGACAACGTGGACACAAGCTATTAACTACAAAGAGCCTAGCAGGTAAATAGTTCTAGGAATTCAACTAGGTCGATCTCAAGGTGGCCAAGGACAAATAGTACCAGCCAAAGTTTATGATCTTAAACATGGTGATACCTCTAGCATAGATACTATTACAGGTACGTTCCTTATACTCCTGCATAGTGCTTATGTTCTTTTCAATATTGGTGCAAGCTTTTCATGTATATCTAAATCTTTTGTATCTATATGTGGTGTGTATGTTGAATGTATGTCTAGATGTTTAGCAGTGAACGCACCTTTAGGGAGTGGAGCTATGTTGAACGAGGTTTGTAGAGATGTGGATATAGAGATAGAGGGTAGACATCTACCTACAAATCGAGTAGTCTTGGATATGATAGATTTTGATATAATCTTAGGGGTAGACTGGTTGGTGAAATATTATGCTGTGATTGATTGTCACAACTTGGTAGTAGAGTTCAGTATGCCTGATAGGGATCAATTTGTACATAAGCTTGATGTGCAAAGATATCCAGCTCTACCTATATATGAGTTATAGGGAAGCTCAATAGTAGCTATGGCAACCATGATGGTAGAAGATAAACTGAAGACAAATCTTATATAGATACTAATGGTGTGTGAGTACCATGATGTTTTTCTAGAAGATCTACTAGGGTTACCACTAGAGAGAGAAGTAGAGTTCTGTATTGGCTTTGTGTCAAGTGCTATACCTATATTTAAGACACCATACCATATGGCACCAATGGAGCTTGCCGAATTAAAAGTTCTAGCTGACGATCTACTCCAGAAGAAGTTTATTATACCTAGTGTGTCACCCTAAGGAGCTCCAATTCTGTTTGTAAAAAAGAAGGATGGCAGCATGAGGCTGTGCATAGACTCTAGGGAGCTAAATCAAGTGACTATCAAGAATAAGTACCCTCTGCCAAGAATAGATAATTTGTTTGACCAACTAGTAGGAGCAAAGGTATTTTCAAAAATTGATCTCCGATCAAGATATCACCATCTGCGACTTAGAGCAGAAGATATACAAAATACAACTTTTAGGACTAGATACAGGCATTATGAGTTTGTGGTGATGTTATTTGGTCGCACAAATACACCGGTTGTCTTTATGGACCTTATGAATAGAATCTTTAGAGACTACTTAGATCTTTTATAGTGGTCTTTATAGATGATGTCTTGGTGTATTTTAAACGAAGGAAGAACATGAAGAACATATAAAGTTAGTTCCGACCAGATTACAAGATGAGAAGTTGTATGCTAAGTTTACAAAGCGTGAATTCTAGTTAGTGCAAGTGTGTTTCTTAGGACAGGTTATTGATGGAAATGGAATTTCGGCGGATCCTAAAAATGTGAAAGCAGTAGTTGAATGGCCAAAACCTAAAAATGTGTCAGAAATCAGAAGTTTTTTATGAATGGTAGGATACTATAGGAGATTTATGGAGGGTTTTTCCAACATTACAAGCCTGTTAACAAGTCTAACAGAGAAAGGGGTAAAGTATGTTTGGGATGAGGATTGTGAGAATAGCTTCCAACAGTTGAAGGAAAAGCTGGTATCTGCACCAGTTCTAGGATCTTAGTACAGAGCGTGCCAAAGATGGGAATGGGCTAGGATCTTAGTGTAGAGCATGCCAAAGATCATGTTCCATGAGTCCAGTAGCAAAATAGGTTGAACTTAGTTTGAGAACTATAATTTGAAATTGAAACTTCTTTCTTAAACTTAGCCAGTATTTCTCTAAAACCTAGGTTCAGCTTATCTTATTGTTTTGTAGTAGAGTTGTGCATGTAGGTCGGGTTATGCGGGCCAGCCCGCATAAACCACAAAAAAAATGCGGGCTGAGTTAAAAATTTTAACCCTTTTAATGTGCAGGCCAAAATGGCCCGCCCTGCATAACTCGCTAGTTAAAGCAGGTCAATCCACTACGGGTCGGCTTGGCCTGTAAACCCGTACTTCAAAAGCAAAAAAAAAAAAAAAGTATAAATCTTATGAAAAAAACCCTAATACATTATCTTCTTTATTTTCTCTTCACTTCACTTTTCTATTATTTAGTTATTGAACATTCGTTATGTAATTTTAATTAGTATTATGTTTTAAACTTTATACTTTTATGTTTATTATATCCATAGTCCTTTTATCAATACTTTTTCATTTATATTTATTAGATATTTAGATGCTTCTATTTGAAATAAGCAACACAATATCAATTGATAATTTCTATGACGTATTTTTCCTTACCATGGCAAAAAAAAAAAAAAAATGGAATGGATTATAATTTCTATTAGTTAAAAGAAATCGTTTTACGTTGAGATAGAAAATTTTAAAATAGAAGTCTACAATTTTTTCATACAAGATAATCATCTAAGATTAGTATGTAGGTAATTTGTGAGATAAAAAAAATATATTCTACACTTAAATTAGAATTTTTATAAATTTTTTCAAAAACAAATATTAGCAGGTTCGTGGGCCCGCCTACATAACCCACTAACTCGCGCGGGGCGGGTTGGGCTAAAAATTTTGGCCCACATAGCAACAGGACTAAGTGGGTTAGCCCGCATAACCTGCGAGTTGAAGCAGGGCGGGTTGGCCCATATAACCTCTTTCCATAGCTCTATTTGATAGGGTATTTGACTTTCACGATCCTTATGATCTATGGAACATTGGTGTCCTGAACGATTTTGATAAATACATATATGTATAACACAATGAGTGTATAATTAATTAGAATCTTGCAAACTTTGATGTGCAAAATGATTATTATATTTCGGGTGTACATGTGATATGACAATTTTAGGTCAATTCTACCAGGCCTTCTTTAGGGTCGTGATAAAATCAATTAAAAATTGTGAATTTCTTTTTCTCATCAACAAATTGGACTGATATTCCACCCCCAAAAAAGTGGAAAAAAATGGGTATATAATTGATATATTTTATCTTTAATATATGATACATGTTATAATTTGAAATTGAATTTGAATAAAGGTTTTTTTTTCTTTATTATTAAAAAAGAAAAATTAGAATGCACCAATCATTTTCAAAATTAGTCCATAATAATTAGCTAACATATTTAAATATTTTTTTCAAATTAAAGAAAAAGTCTATCCAAACCTCAACGTAAAATAGCAAAAGAAAAAAAAAAAAAATCTCAACATGTTTGCCGAAGAATCATGAGGCATATGTTGTTGTAACAAATGATCATAGAGGAGATCTACAGGTAGTGGAAGTTAATCTCTAGATGAGGGTTCAACTGCGCCAATTACATAATAGTTATTTTTATGATGAAGTCTACAAATAGACAGTTAGATACACCCCTTTATTCAAATTTCAAATGCCTACTTGATTACCTCTATGCTCATACGAACCCAATAAAATGTGTGTCTAGTAATCAAGTCTAACCCTTTTATGCAGACTACAAATATCGAGATCAATTACCATATGCATGCGAACCCAAGAAATGATATACATACATTGATATCCTATTACAATGATATAGTGCCTTTTGCCTTTATGTTAGGCTAAAGAGAAAATCCTTCCTAACATATTAGTTTATAGGCTGCTTCTTTTGGCCCGTCCAAGCCTCTAGTGCTAAAGAATAACCTGTTTTTGGTTTTGGATGATGAAGTTTAGTGATGTTGACTTAGTGGTTTTCTTTAATGATTTTTTTCTATTGTTTTTATTTTAACTATGATTATTAAATTGTCTTTAATAGAATTATTTACTTTAATTTACTTAAAAAATATTATTTTATTTAATTAATTAGTTGAGACAAATTAGAACATGACATGTACTCCAATTGACTTTTACGCTTAAAATACTAATATTCAAAAATAAAAATCCAAAATCTCTTTTAAAAGCACCAAAATATGTGTCACCATTTTGTAATTTACCTTTTTAATATCTATGATAAAGTAAGTTTGACCCCTTAGTCATAAAGTTTTGTGTTTTCTCTAAAAGGATACATGCACGCATGTAAAGAAAGCACACTAGACAACTGAGTGAAAAATATCTTTGAAATAGATGGATAGATAAATAAATAAATATAGTATTAGTGTATGCTGCATTTAGCACGTACGTTAAAAAAATTTAAATAAAATGGAATAGAATTGAATAAAATAAAAATAGAACCAAAATAACCAATTCCATGTGTGTGTTTTATAATATCCATAGCACTATTGATTCAATTCCAACATTGCTTTTTATTATAGCATATTCATAATGGAAGATAGACATCACTATAGGCTGGTTTCGATATAGGAATCAACCCGAGCTACCACCAATAGTTCCTAAACTAGAAATTGAATTGGGGATGGCAAGTTAGAAGCAACTAAGGACTCGCTAGTTTTGGCAGGTCCAATTAGTTCACATCAACTCTCAATGGACCCAATAAGTCTAAAACTAGTCATAAAACATGAGACTTAGTAGGTCCAACCAGTTCTCACCTAAAAAAAAAAAAAAGCTTCCATTTGAAAACATTGATAGTTTAAGTCATAAACACAATTGCATCTTGCAATTTCCCTAAAAAATTAAAAGGGAGAGAGAGAGAGAGAGAGAGATAGTAAGCGTACTTAACTATTTTTGTTTATTCTTAAAAAAATTATGAATCATATTCATTGGATCTAGAACTGAAACATTAGGAACAGCTGGTTTCCAAATTGGATTTAATCGTGCTGAATTTTAGTAGCATGGTGTGTGTTTATTATATTATCTATTCAATTTCTCCTCAATTTACGAAGATTGTAATTGTAGTAGGACTAGTAGTGTTAGCAACAATGTTTAACTTACTTAACTCGAAATGAGACCAAGTTTAACTAGATTAGCTTGAAATATGATCAAGTCTATCTCTCTGGGTAGACTTATTATAAGCTAAATTTCTCTTCTTAATTTTGCTTTTCTTATAATTCATTATTGCAAGGGTATAGTACTCCTTTATTTATTTTTATGCAAATGCAAGTGCTATATAATTCTTTTAGGGGTTAAAAAAAAGGATGAAAGAAGGTTGTGCATTTTATCCATCATGAGAATATAATTTCATCATAAATTAGTGGCAAAACTGTAATTTGTGCACTTCATTTGGTAAGTGTTAGGCCTCTTTGCTTTTTATCAAAAAGGTTTTAAACCAAGCCTTTCACAATAAAAAACATTCATATTTACTGAAAAGACAAGAATTTAAATGATGATAAAGGCTAGGTCAATTTAAAGTGATACGTGATTAACCAAGTGGAATGAGGTAACCTAAGCTAATGCATGTTGGAAAAACCAAGGTTGGTGGTCAAACTAGAGATGTAAATGAACAAGATTGCTTCACAAACTACTCGAGATCGACCCAGCTTGGTTTGAAAATATCAAATCGAGCTCGAGCTTGAGCTACCAAAGTAGTTTATCAAGTCAAATTAGAGCTTTATTATACTTAGTTTGTTGAGTTAACGAGTCTGATTGAGCTCGAGTTAAGTATCAATGTTAATCAAGTTTGAGCTATGCCTAGATCTTAATATTACTACATTTTTTAATAAATCAAGTTTAACAGAGCTCTCGAGTCAAGCCTAAGTTTGTAAACTGCCATTGCTAGTCAAGCTTGAGCTTAAAATTTTAAGTGTAAATGAGCTCAAGCTAAGATCATCATTCTATGAAATTTCAATTCAAGCTTAGGGATAAGCTTAATGTTGTATTGTCTTCACTAGACTCAATTGCACTCTAAATTAAGGTAGCTCAAAATGAGTCCAATCGAGTCTATCACTTTACGATGCCATTTGTCTAATTTTTGTTCTATCGCTTGTCTACTTTGTCTAATTTAACCATATATTTAATTTCTTTCTTTTTTTTTTTCCATCAATTGTTGCTTGTATTGTCTTCCCTCCCCCCCCAATCCACATTTTGGTCAAGTTCCTATACCCTTTAAATAGGGTTTTCAATGACTTTTAGTACAAATTATGGTATAATTGTTTGCGTAGATAGAATATCTTTCTTTTGGTTCCCTAAGTACTATTAAATTTATGAAAAAAAGTGTTATTGCATCATTTGTCTATTAAAACAAGTCATGGCTCATCTACAATCAATAGGCCTTGTAATTCAAGATTCACCTCACAATTAAAGAGTAGACATGATATGAATGTAAATGGGCTTCAATAGCGAAAAATTGTACAAGTCAAACTTAGATACAATTTTATTATATTAGTATCCAGGAATGCTTAAGACTTAAACCTGCTTGCAATCTTATTTATTAAAGAGGTGTTGAAATAGGTTATTGGTTTCACTTATGAACCAATTTAATAATAATAACATTTATTTTTTCCTTTTCATTCATGCAATAGCCGATCTAGTTTCAAAAATAGTGTTTGACTAAATCTTCCAAAATTGCCACACATATATTCTTCGATTGCCCTTTTGCTACTTTTTAATTACTACAAAATGCATGCACATCATCTCTCTTTTTATACTCAATTAGACTCTTTGCAATTCTTCAATCTCTCTCCTGCTCACACTCACCTAAACTGTCTTCTTCCTTTATATGACATCTTTGGTTGCTTAGAATTCATACATAGTTCTTGAGTTCAAATTTTAATGAATATCACAACTCATTGAAGTTAAAAATTATAAAAACTCTTATGTACAAATGATTGATTCTATGGAGAAGATTATAAAGTAAATTATCCATGTAATAACCCTAAGAGGGGCCTACTAGAATCACTCTAAACTCATCATATCACATGTGTACCCATAACATGAGAATCTCCTTGTAAGTGACAGTTTGTAAAACTTTAATAAATTATTATTTCACTATTATACATGTATATTATTTGGGAAAATAGTTTTGGGATACCAATAGTTCCATAGACCATAAGGATTGTAGGGAATCGGATACCCTATCAAAAAACAAGATAAGGTAAACATAGGTCTATTTATTAACTATTATCAATTGAAATTGCTAAAGGAAAAAGGAAGTTTCAAGAGTAAGAAATCAAGTTTTAAGTCTTTTGTCTAAGCTAAGTTTAGTTTATTATCTTCCTAACATTTTATCTAACTTGGCTTAATCATTGCAAAACTCTGCACTTAGATCCTAATGCATTCCTAACTTTCAATTGTCCTACAAAAATCAAATTGTTAGGGAGTCGCCCACATCTAACCGAGTAAAGTTAATCCTCCTATTGCACTTTCAAGCAGGTTATTAAGCAAATTAATACAAACATATGCAATGCAAACAACCACATGATGTAAACATACACAATCATCCAGATCGATTGTAATGCCCTTTGTGACTCAAGGTTAGGGAAATGGTGTGAGGGTCCTAAAGGCCAACACGGACCCATCATGCTTGGACAGTGTAATCAAAGGCTAATTTTAAAATCCTTCCAAAAAAAGTTTTAATGTATACAAAATAATACTTTCAAACTATATATATATATATATATATATATAAGAAAGCTCGAGATCACTACTCTAAGAAAAAGCCTGCAACAAAGTCCCTGACACGACTCTATAAGGTTAAGTTGCCTTCCATAGGGACGAGTTAGTCTTGCCCCCATAGAGTAGAGCCCATGCTCAATAACATGATTACAGCGCACCCAGATTCCCCGCATAGCACTACCTATTCAAAATGCAATTGCATGATATACATGATCATTTTAATTTTATAAGCCAAGTAAATATTGAATCATTTCAGGTGTCCAACCAAATTAACAAATACTTGCATACAACATACTATGTATCAACGGTAACAAGTAGTTACCACTTTATTTTATAAATTGTCAAACCAAGCATTCTTTCAGTCACATGCAAATAGCCCCACAACACATTCATGCATGATAGTTTCATATATCATTTAATTTAAATGCTCCAATACTACACTCACAAACAATGCAATAGTCATAGGAGTAACTCACTTTGTCATTTCTAGGAGTCAAAGTAATCCGTCCAGCAGAAATCGTTTAACTTAGAATCCCCTAATCACAATAAAGAGAATAGAATAATTATAAGTAATAGCCTAGATAATGAATCTGTAATATTTTTAATAAATGAAGACTTTAAGGTGGCAAGCTGAGTAGAGTTAGATTACAAGCTCATGTGTTTCCTTGATGATCTCTAACACACTATAATTGCACCATACTTATATCCATTACCAATTAGCATGGCTTTCACAAGAAGCTAGCTGTACTACCAATAGTAGTATTTCTCTGTGTATGTTATGAGAATGCTACATCCATTATAAATTCAATAAATACTTGATCTAAGCTACTTAAATATATTGATTCTACAAGAATCAATCTTTTCCTCTTTTTCATTAACTACAATTAGGAATTAAGTATAATACAATTAATTGTCTTTATTTCAATTGTTATGTATTGTTTTAATTGATACAATTGCAAAGTCATGTATATGATAGTAATTTAAACTTATAACATATTCATATTGTTATCGTAGTAATATAATAGTCCCGTTTCTGAGGAAAGATTGTACAATATAAATGTGAAGATTCAGTTTTAAAAAGAATTCCTAAATAAATATTTCAGATTGCTTTAAAAGTTCCACAAGCATTCATATAAATCATTCACACAATATATAATCTTATTCCTATATTCAATCCTAATATTAGTTTACAACATTCCTTATAGTGTTAGGTCGATGTTACGCATAGTTGGGATTCCTTCCAAGTATATTAACATCAAATTCCTATATGTTTAATTGTGGGAAATATATATGTTTATATATTTTTCAATCCCTTTTTCATTTGTAGTCAAATCTTAATTTTTAATCCAATAAAAATATTCCACTTATTAATCATATTTTTTAGCGTAGACTTTTAAAATTGAATATCTTATACGTACCAAAAAAAATTTTCCTTTTTGTTTAATAGCGCAATTGTTATTTCCGCTTGTCCTTATTAGTGTATTTTTAACTATAGTGATTGTAGTATTTTATTATGTAATATTTACTCTTCAATTTGCTTTTACTAGCAATGTTTTATACTCATATTGTTCACTGATACTTCTTTATTGTCGACTATAGTAAGAATTATTCAAATTACTATACTATCAGTTTTACTAGAAACTAATAATGGCATAATTAATAACACCTCTTTCTTTTTCTTTTTAAAAAATTTGTTTGGTTGACTATAGATTACCACCAAAACTTGGGAAATATAATTTATTACCAATATTCACGAATCCCAAATATTTTATTATTCAGATTTCTACAATTAATATAAATATATATACACATTTAGCCATATATATATAAGGGTTAATAATGAAAATGGTACCTGAACTTTTATAAAAGAAACAAGTTTGGTTTAAACCATTTGGAATAAAGTTTTCATTGATATTTTTCATACATAAAGTTTGGTTTTAAATAATATGGTACTTGAATAAAATTTTTCATTGACTTTTTCAAACCCAAAGTAAGTAGAAAAAAGCCAATGAAAAGTTTGTTCAGGTACCAAATTCAAATCAAACTACAGTTATAAAAATATCAACAAAAACTTTATTTATATATCAAATTATTAAAAAAACTTATGTACGTGATTATTCTTTTTGTAAAAATCAAGTACCATTTTCGTTATAATCCCTATATATACTTACCAATTTTCTTGTATTCCCATTCCAGATCGAGGACATAAGCTGAGTTTGTAATACCATTTCTCAAATCGTTAATAAATACTGATTATTTCGTTTTTAAATATAAACCGATTATTGAGTCTACACCTATTAGAGCATATCTTCAAAATTTAGACAGACATAGACTGCTCTCCGCATGCCCTTCAGCATTCCTCCTTAGGCTAACTTTCATTACACACCGTTCAAACAGCATCTATTATTTTAACTAAAGGGAACATCAAATAATATGCTACTTCTATCCTCTTCTATTTCTGTTATGTTTATAACCAACCAAATTACCATTCCTACTATATATATATTAGACACCAAAAAAACAAGAGTAAGATGTGGTACCTTCATTTTTTGTTAGATTTGGCAAGTGTAGATTTCTTGGCTCATAGGAAACCAACAGCTTAGAGAAGCATACAACAAGGCTTCTTCTTTAACTACCATCACTATAACCAAGTGATCATGAGATTAGATGTGTGTGATTTGTAATTACCTTATTTTGTATTATGAATACTCCAAGTTGTGCGATAAATTACAATGAAACTCAGTGGATTGTGCAGCAGTAACTTGACAACCGACGTGCGATAGAGTTTTGATAGGGGCTGTGGTGTTTTGACGGCAAGTCAATGCCAACAGCGAAGCGACGACGAATAATGAAGATAGAAGAGAATGGAGTAGGGGTTGTTCAATGATTTTGATATGCTTCCTGCATGGAGAAGCAGACTGTTGGTGTTCTGCTTATAGGTGGAAGCTGGAAGCTTGGTTCTTGGCATGCCATCTTGGAATCTTAATAACAAAAGACAGCTAGAGAAATGATGAATGATAAAGGCTTTGGGTGTCTGTGTTTATCCCAAATATGACAAAGCTAGTAAGTTTGGAAAATATTCGGTATGTCTGAAACAGGAAAATTTTAATCTAGGATGAAGAGAGAAGAAGAGGGGATGTGTTAAGTTAATTTTCACATGTGTTGCCTATATCTTAAACCTTTTCTATGAGAAGTTACTTCCATATTTTTTCTTGTGGCCATTACAACTAGGGCTATTCATTGAGCCGAGCCAAATTGAACCGAACCAAGCCGAACCACAAGATGTGATTCTTTTATATTTCGGTTAATTTTGTAGTTTGGTTTAAGAAAAGTTTAAATGGTTACGGTTTGATTCAAGGGGTCAAACTGAACCAAATCGTTTGAACTCAAACCGAATCACTTCACATTAAAAGGAATAAAAAAAGAATAAATGTTATCTTATTTATTTATAACTTTTAAGCATTAGACATTAGGTTCATGTATAACATTTCACTCTAATAGCACATATATATGTAGTATATTAGAATCAACTTGAAATGGGATCATAATTCTGAATTCTAATAACATTCTTATGTTTAGATGCATCTTTAAAAGGGTATTTAGTAAGATTTTAATTTGTAAATATTTAGGAGGAATTGTGATTCTGTACCAATTTATGAAATGTAAATTCCATTTTTGACCACATTAATGTTATTTATAAATATAGATGTTGTACATATATTTTGTATTATATATTTTTACATAATACACCATTTAGTGTATTATACATTTAATAATATTAAACAAGCAATCATTTACTTGTCTCAAAAGTTTCCCAATATGTTTTTCTTATTTTATTAATTTAATTTATTTCTAAAACTAGTAGACATGATCAAATTAAAATAAAGCAGTACAATTGAGTTTAGAACATGCACAATCATTTAATTAGCACAACAAATGTTTAAATATGTTACAAGGGGAATAATATTATAAATAAACATGGAACTAATGCAAAAGAATAATTTTCTTTAGTTAATGTTATAGATTTATTAAAAATATATGTTACTTTAAATTTGCATTGAAAAATATTTTTAAAACGGGATAATATGTATATCTAAAATTATTAAATACATGACCTGATATAATAATAAGTAACTTCAATTCTTGCACAATATTTATAAATCTAAACATCTTTTTCTTTTCTTAGGAACTCAAACGACTATTAATATCATTTACTAGAACTGAATGCTTTTTAAAAAATGATTCAAACTAAATTGAACAGCATTTGAAGCGGTTCGATTAAAAATCCCAAACTGTTAAAAGCGGTTCAATTTATTAAGAGTTTGAACCAAACTGTTTCAAATGCGGTTCAGTTTGGTTCAACCCCTGAACCGAACCGAACCAAATCATGAATAACTCCAATTATAATGGGAGAGGAATGATTCAAACCTAGTACCTCTCATTCAAGAGATCAGAGAGATGCGAATAGGCTATAATGTCATTGGTGAAGTTACGTCCATATTAAGTTGTTGTTGTATTCTAGGTGGTATCCCTAATTTAGTTAGCTGCAATATTTCATTTTATTATTTATTTGTTTATTTATTTATTTTATTTTTTTATTGTTATATATATATATATATATTACATTACGTAAACTAAGAGGAGGTTAATGGTGGTGTTTCTAATGTGCTAATGTGATCATGATAATGGACATGACATCATGGAAAAAATAAATATATAAATAAATTTCAATATGTTTTCCTATGCTTGTAACTACACTAGTTTAATAAGGTAGGTTATTGTAGGGTGTTTAGATAATTTCATTTATTAGTTTAATTGATGAGTATTCAAATGCTTATATGTTGTATAATGTATTTCATTAGTATTAATAAAATTGTGATGTTCTAATTTCAAGTTTACATGAATGTATTTTAGTTTCGAATAAACCAAGTTAATTTATGTAGTATTCTATTTAATCCGAATATAGCGTTTAAATATGCGACTCATTTTTCTAGAGTTTACTGTATGCAATTATACATTGAAGTTACATTTACCGTTCACGCTTCACATAAACACATATGTATAAGGTTACAAAATCCTATAATATGCTTTACAGAATTATGCTCAAATCAGTCATACGTTGTTTTAATATCGTGAAATATATGTGTTGGATTTTAGAGCCTTTAATTTATTTCATATTATAATAAAAGAAAAAAAATTAATAGGTGAAGGTCCTATTACCTATTTTGTCTATTACTAGATTATAGGTAAATTCGTTGTGCAAAAATCATTTTGAAGTTAGAAAATTTTAGAGTGACTTATAAAGCTTTTACTCCTGCTCTGTAACATTTCAGGAATAAATTTATATTGGTGATATATATTATAGATTATCTCTATTCGGTAGTCTAATGACACCTTTTCGGATGTCTCAAGTGAGGTACCACGTTTGAACTGCGAGGAGACTCCTTGCAGTGATGTGATTAGAGAACATCACTCTCAAGTGTTAATTACTTACGTTAGAAGCCGAACTTAATGTTAATGGGAAAAAGTGATGACCCTCCATATATATAAATGTGTGTGTGTGTGTGTGTTAGCCTTTAAGTTTTTTTTTTCTTGATAGACTAGTGTCTATGGTTGTATTTTTAAACTTATAAGCTGTCCATGTTATTTTGATTGGTACAATATTAAGTTTATCGAATTTAATTGTGGATTTAAAAATCACATTCAGAAATAAAGTTGATTTTTTGTTTAATATTACAAAGTTATATTAATTAAGCTCTATTAGTTCGTTGTTCTTTATAACCAATGAATCATGACATTATCAAGCTTTTATTGATTCTTGATTCACGAAATCAAGGGTTGAAGTTTTTACCTTGTTTTTGGTTTCCATGGGAACTGCATCAAAGTTTTTCTTGTTGACTGCTGAGATAAATTCTCAAGTTTCGAATCAGTGGGACATCAAAGCTTGACTATAAAAGTATATTATATCTTGTGTTGCTTTCCTTCTGTAATTATTAGTTTCTTTCGATTTCTGTTTTACCCGTGATTCACATTCTCGATTAAAAAGAAAACGTAAAGGAAAAGGAAAAAAATCTTAAACAAAATAAAGACAAGGTCAAGTTAACAAGAAAAGAAAAGAAATAAAAATATGTAAATAAGATAATTTTATTAAAATTTGTTTCCTAGTAATGATTGAATCATATATAAATACATATTTTGGTAAGAGAATCTTATTGTAATATATGTTTGCTGAATGTCAAATATGTTCATTAATATGGTAAGGAGCTAGTAGCGAAAGAGATTACACATAGCTCCCTACTGTATTTATCTTATTACAGGAAAGCATTTGCTACAAAGGACTTCAACAACAAGCTATTTTTTAGCCAACTCTCGGCAAGCATGCTCTATGCTTTTGACGTTGTTAATTCATCCGACCACATCAAAAGTAAGGTTTTTCTTTATGAATGGCCGTCTTTTTTTTTTCACCTTTTGATTGGGATATATAACCTATGTATATTTTAGTAGCAAATACAAGATTTTTACCTACTCTAACGTAAAATTATTATTAGGATAAATTATATCGAAAGGAATCAACTTGGAATAAGTTTGAGTAGAGTATCAAAATTCTATAATATTGATCTTTTTTATCTCTTTTTTCCTCTTAAACCACTTGAAAAGTTAATCTTTTACTTAAACTTGCCTTTAAAAGTTGATTCCTTCTATTTCAATTTTTCTTTCATAGTAATCCATTACTTTTAGTCATTTAATGGAACGTGTGGTGAATTAATCCGCTAAAAGACAAGATCTAGCCGTGATAATTTTCCAAGTACATACTACAAACAAAGGTTATGCTGTAATGATAGCTTAAACTTCTACGGCTTCCTAAACTCTTATAAGAAACATGATTAAAGACAAAAGTTAACTCTTTCAAGCAGCAAAGTTAATTGTATGTTGGTACTACTATAAAAAAGTAACTAGTATTTAGATTTTTTTTTTTTAAAATATGTATGGTCCTTTTTTTTTAATTTGTATTATAAAATCTAATGGACGCATGATAATTTACTATTGGATTATAGTATTATTAAACATATTAAAAACGTAGAAAAGAAAAGCGAAAGAAATAAAAATGAAGAATGGAATTGTTTTTCTATTATATGTAATGGAAAATTGGATTGAAAACTCAGGTGATATTATGGCCAACTCCAAGTCGACCAACCCGAAGCCGTGGGTGGTTGACGAACACCATCATATTCATTTTCCATCTAGAAATGAACAAACCATTGCACGGTCATCATCTTTGAGGTTGAGCATTTGTGTTTCCATCAAAGCAACCGCATTCACATAGATCCTTGAAGATGATGACCGATCTATGGGGAAACTACAATGCCAACCACCTCTTCGGTCTTCACTGTTTAATATATCTTAAACTTTTTCTCGGTCACGTTTGTTTTATTAAAATTAAATAAGGTTAGAAAGGAGTAATAATTCTTTTATTTTATAATTAGGAGTATTTTTGAGGGAAAGATATTTTCATACGTAGCAATTTCCTCTAATGAAGGAAATAAATCAAATGAAAAAAAAAAAAAAAAACTATTCTAGACCATAATAAAGAAAGAATATCAATTCCATTCTTATGAATCACCGATAGAAATTTGCCACCCTTAGCTTTATTGCAAACACATGTAAGTAGAAAAGCTTCAGCCTGCATATAATTTAACAAACCTTAATCCTAAATGTATACCTTTTTTGTTATCACGGCTTAATTTACCCCTGGTCTTAACTCAAAAAGTATAATTATCAATTTCTTGGTAGAATAATAAAACTGTCCGATTCCTGCTCCCAAACGCAAACTTAGACTATATATATGTCTGGCAAACAAACAATATATCTATAAGTTCTGCACAAGAACATACAACTAGATGCACGAAACAGAAATGGAAAATGAGCGAAAGTAAAGTAGAATGAACAACTTGTTTTCTGCTACGTGAAGTGAGTATGTGGACATCAACTATATGAAACGTGGAAGCCTCACAATATGACACGGTACAACTAGAAAAAAAAAAAAACATAGAGAACTATATCTATATTCCTATACTTATTTTAGAGTTTCTACATGGTTAAATGCATTTAAGATCTTGTTAGTCTTAGGTATATGTCTTAGGTAATTTTGTTTGGGTAAAACTAATAAAAAATCTAGGGAATTTGGCATACAAACAAGAGACTGACCGGGCATAAAAAAGCAAAAGACAATAAGATATAGGTGGAGATAAATAATAGAAGTATACTTTACGTAAAAGAGTGAAATAGAAAATTTGCTCCGAATAATTTTTACCACATTGAGAACCATCCAAAGTGCCAGCAGCTAAACTCCTAATGCTCACATGCATTGATCGATATGAAAGGTATAATCAATTACTATTTCAACAATGTTACGATCACGTGTATTGAAGCGATCATTCCCTTGAAACCCTATAAAAACCTTCTTCCCTATCGAACTTTTCCATTCCCAAAAGCACTAACAATCTTCTCCTACAACTGTCTATTATATTAGTATTTTTAATCCATCTCGAGAAGGATCACCTATTAAGAGCAATGGCCACCAAAACCACTGCATCACTTGCCCTCTTCCTTTCTCTTTATTTCTCTTTTTCTCACTAACCACCACATCATGCGGGGCCTCTTGCCCTACCCCAACACCGACGCCAACCCAAAGCCCGAGCCAACCCAAAGCCCAACGCCAACCCCGAGCTCCAACTCCTCAAATGGCTCATGCCCTAGGGATGCACTTAAGTTGGGAGTATGTGCTGATGTGTTGGGTCTTATTAATGTTACCATCGGTACACCTCCAACGACCCCATGTTGCTCTCTTATCCAAGGACTTGTTGACCTAGAAGCCGCTGTTTGCTTGTGCACTGCCATTAAAGCCAACATATTGGGCATCAATCTCAACATTCCAATCTTGCTCAGTTTGATCCTCAATTATTGTGGAAAGAATGTCCCATCCGGGTTCATATGCGCCTGATTCTCTACTATTGTGTCGATTATTTTCTAGTTATTGTTCTATTGCTATAACAATAATGTTTCATGCGCTTGTTTCAATATGTTCCGACTACACTTGTGTGATAATAATGGTGGTTCTCATTCTATGGATGTATCATGCTGTAATAATCATGTTGCAACAATATAAAGTAATGTGGCTTGTGGGTTTAAAATAATTATAATAATTTCAGTTTCAATTTTCTGTTATTTCTGAATTCACTAGTAAAAAATGATCTTAAGAGGCGAAAATTCGCCTAAAAAATTCGCCTGTGAAGTCCGCCGTCTTAGGGAAAAGGAGGCGAAGTTCGCCTCACGTTTTAAAACGTGAGGCGAAATTCGCCTCACGCTAGGATGGGGTGCCACGTCGGCTAGTGAGGCGAAACTCGCCTCACTAGCCGACGTGGCATGAGGCGAATTTCGCCTCATTATAATTATGAGGCGAAATTCGCCTCATAAGCAGCACGTCGGCTAGTGAGGCGAGTCGCCTCACTAGCCGACGTGGCATGAGGCGAATTTCGCCTCATATATATAATGAGGCGAAATTCGCATCTCCAAATATACCATTTTTAATAAATTTTTAATTATTCATATATAATTTCAGAATTTATTTATTAATATTTTAATTAAGATTTAATTATGAATATATTATTTCAGAATTTAAAAAAATGCAACACATATTATAAAAATTATATAATTAATATTACAAATTTATTATTAATATTTGACTTAAAATTTATTAATTAATTAATATATTTTTTCAGAATTTATAAATAATAAATACAAATGTATTGGAATAATTTAAAAAAAATGTAATTAATATTACAAATATATTTATATTTTACTTAAAATATTGTATGTAAGTTTGTTATCGCAAACATTTGAAATAATAAACGTATTATGATATTATAAATATATTTATATTGATATAAATGTTATAAAATAAAAGGTAGAATATATCTAAAATTTGGAAAAAATTGTAAAAAATTTGTAAATATTATACCTTATATTATATTTGATTTTAATATTGTTGAACTTGTAATGAGAAATAATAAAATCCTGCAAAAATAAATCCAAATAAATAATTATAAATAAAAATTAAATATAAAAATTAAGTAAATAAAAAAAAAATTGAGATGAATTACCGTAGTAGGAGCGAATGTGAGAGAGGGAAGAAATATGAGGGAGCAGAGGAGAGAAGGGGGTATATATAGGCAGTGACTGGGCTGATGAGGCGAATTTCGCCTCATATGTTAAATCTGAGGGGAATTTCGCCTCATGAGTTGGGGAATGAGGCGAAATTCGCCTCAGATTTTAAAATGAGGGGAATTTCGCCTCATAATGAAAAATTCCAAACTCCCGCCCCGCGCTATTTTTCTCCCGCGTCGTCCCGCTAAAACTTTTACTCGTAAATTTGCATATATTTTTTAAATTAATTACTAAAAATATTTATTAATTTATCAACTTATATATTATTAAATAAGATTAAAAATTCATCTTATTTAATTGGGTGATGTACTTTTATAATTAAAAAGTTAATTATAAAAAATTTATATATAGATAAAAGATTAATTAATCAAATTATATTTTTATTAATCATTTCATTTAATAGTAAATAAGATTAAAAATTAATCTTATTCAATTGTGTGATGTGCTTATTTTGATTAAAAAAGAATCATAAAAAATATTTATAAAATAAATTTTTAATATATTGAAATTACATATTTATTAATCAATTTATTTACTAATATATAAGATTAAAAGTAAATATTATTCAATTGAGTTATGTACTTACATTTATAATAATTTAAATAAACAAATATTTATATAGATTAAATTTGTATTATAAAAAAATATATATTTATTAGTGAATTTACTTATAGTAAATAAGAATTAAAGTCATTGTTATTCAATTAGGTAATGTACTTTTATTTATTAAAAGTTAATTATAAATAATATGTACATACATTAAATATTTATATAGATTAAATATTTCATATTTAAATTATATATTATTAATCAATTTATTCACTAGTAGATAAGATTAAAAATTAATCTTATTCAATAGGGTGGTGTACTTTTATTAATTAAAAATTAAATCTTTCAATTATTTATATAGATTAAATATTAATAATAAAAATATACATATTTATTAATCCATATATTTATTAGTAGATAAGATTAAAGGTAAATCTTATGCAATTAAGTAATGTACTTTTATTCATTAAAAATTAATACTAAAATATTTTTATATATTAATTTTTTCATAAAATATATATTCTAATCAATTTATTTACTAGTAGATAAGACTGGTGAGTTATAATTATAAAGAAATGTTTTCATAGATTTAATAATAATTATAAAAATATTTATTTGTCAATCAATTGATTTACTAGTACATGAGATTAAAAAAATCTTATTCAGTTGGATATTTATTTTTGTAAAAATATTTATTTGTTCGACATTTTGTATATTGAGAATATTTTTAATATTATTAAACATATAAAAGAAGATTTGGACTTTGTACGAAAATATAAAATTAACATATATTAATTTCAATACCGTCAATTATTTCATATGGATTGTGATAATTATACATTTATCGTATTCGTTATGAAATTGTTAGTACAAACATAAATTTTTACAATAAAAGTATATAATTAATATTACAATTTTTAGAATTAATAAGTAAGTTGGTTTTGAGATTTGAAATTGATATAACCTCTAAAAATCCTCTAAAATAGTTTAGAGGATTCATCAACGCTTGATTTTTAACCTAAACATTAATTCCTAAATCTTACTAGAATTTGAGTTCATTTGTTTGAATAAAAATATTAGTTCTTAAACCCGAACTCACATTAAATATGTTTGTATCCAAATTAAATTCCTAAATTAAGTCCTTATTTTAAGATGTTAATTTATAACCTATCGTATTTTAAGATCTTCAATTCCCAAATTAATCCCAGTTTCTCAGCCTCTTCGTATTTTGGCCATAATTTTTTAATCCGATCTCTGATTGAGGCGACTTCAGTTGCGTTGGAAAGATAAGAAAGAGATATACAACTTTCATGTATTGAGATTTTGCAAATGCTGAAATTATCAGTGCTTAAATTTCATTTCTTTTCAACTGATACATTTTCCATGCAAAGTTAACAACTTGTTTTTCTTTGTTTTATGTGTTTTTTGCTTACAAGTGGATATTTTTTAGCTATAATGAGATGGATAAGTGATGCTTATGTGTTATGTTGACTGGTTCATATAATTAAATATGAGTTTAGTACATTTATAGATTTAACAAATAATTAGATTAAATGTAAAAGTTAATTAACAAAAGAATTTAGTTAACAAACCGAGGTTCAACTTGATTAAATAGACTTCAATGAGTTAAAATGAATTAGATTGAGATAGTTTAACCATCTATGACTTATATTTTCATTTAAATGATTAAGGTTAAGTTAACCATCTTTGACTTAGTTTAAGTTAAGGTGAGTTCAAGTTAACATATATCCTACATGTATACACATTAAATAATATATTTAATATACTGCGGGTTGGTTGAATGGTTTTTAAATAAATTAGATGTGCATGGTACTCGTCGTATGAAATAACAGTACTAAGGGACAAAATATGACGGTAATCATAATCAATAGCATGACATACAAGGTGCGAAACAAGTAATGCAATAAAACGTGAACATCATGTCCGGAATAATAAAACGATGAGGAAATAAAAAACACGATAGCAGCTACTGTCGCTGATCCTGTCGGAGTCGAGCACGACCAGATCCTCTCACAGATGTCCTCTGTGATACTGTATGGGGGGGAGTCGAAGCCGGTGTCGACTGAACAGCTGCGGGCTGAGTCGGAGTATGCGGAGGCTGCTGAGAGGCAGGAGGATGTGAAGACGAAGGAGCCCCAGGAAAAGCATACGATCCAAACGCTGACGGCTGTGACGCAAACGGCGCAAAACCGGGACCCCCGGCCCATGGGATGAACCCCTGAGGATGTGGTCCTCTCTGCTGTGCGGAGCTGCCTGGTGATCCTGTGTCGGATCGTGTGGAGGATGCGTGAACATGGATGGATGGCTCGGCATCCCATAAAACCCATGGTATGGATACGGAGGAGGTGGGACTGGTGTGAATGGCGTAAAGCCAGGCTGACTAGGATCAGGGCCATAAGTGGAAGTCCCCATCTGTGGTGCTGCGTGCTGGTATGGAGGGTACTGCCCGGAGGAAGATGTAGTAGGGGGACGGACGTAGTTCATCAGCAAATCGATCTTCTCTTGCATCTTCTCAATCTTGGCCTCCTGGCTGGTCCTATCATACTCAGAGTGGACCAAATTCTCCTCACGTGGCTGCTCATAATAATCAACCCTATGTTGATCTATTGGCATGCCGTAACCGAAGCCACGTCGGTAGGCAGATCGGTGGCCCAAAACCTCCTCCATGATGACCTTATCCTCCTTAGGTCGCTGACCTGACGCAGCAGCAATGTCATCCTCATGCTTTCTTTTTTCCACCATTCGTTCCTAATTGAAACAACATGAGCACAAGGTGATTATAATCATACAAACAGATGGATATGAAATACTACAAAAAAATATATATAAGAATCGAAAATACTAACATAATTCTGCATGGAGACCTCCGACTCCCATCGATCTGTTAACTGCCCTTTCTGTCTCCTTAGGTGGGTATGTCGGTAGTTTTGTATTGGCGTGAGATCCTGTAATACATTATTAAAAAAAGTCAGTACAAGAACATAGCATTTAAACCCACATTCATTGTAATTGGAATACCTACATTTGTGAGTGCATGCTGGAGCATGGATTTGTACCACCTGTATGAACTGACAGTTGCTTCTTCCTGTTCTCCGCATTCACCGTGGATCGCAACTACACGTTTCGAGAAGAAGTGAACAATTGAACTATACTTATGCATATGTAATTTACTACATGGAGAAGCGTACCTTATAATCTTGATCTGTCTCTAGGAAGTGGACGAATGCCCTCCATTCATCTAACCTGTGCTCGAAACCCGGTGGTGGCTTACTAGCAGCTGCATCGCCTCCACCCTTGGCTATGACATAACGTTTAAGCCTGTATCGAAGCTGACTATATGACTTGCTTGCAAGAAAGTCCAGTGCCACCCACCATTTGTGAATTGTCCGCCAATTTTCGGGTAGTTCGAACTTGTTCTGCAAATTTGAACCAAAAAAATTAAGTGTTAAAGGAAGGTGACAGAGCCAAAAATTGATTTTTCGTATATGTTTACATTTAAATTAACTTACCATTACACGGCGGATGATGCCATGTCGATAGGCCTCGGGAAATGCTGACCATGCCTTTCCTCGACCTCCAGGGACAAACAACTTCGTCGAAGCTCTGTGATGGAGTAAGAACTCCAACCTAACCATCCCCGGAGATGAGCATATGAGACCCATAAACCCATCAGGCATAGTGATGGTCGGTCTACGGCCTGTCCTCCTATACTCCTCCTCCGCCCGGTAACCTCTATACATACCCCGGCGCCTATCTGTCACCGTGATGTTTGCCTCCTCATGCTGAGCCGCCACAGCGGCCTCCTCCCGCTCCACTGCTGCGGCCTGTGGGTCATCTGGGTCAACCTGAGCAGGCATATCATCCGGGAGGTCGTACAACACCTCTTCCCCGATCCCCAGCTCATTTACCCATCCCGGCTGTGGCTCAGCCGCCTGACCCGACTGGTCATCGGGATGTCGGACCTGCCGATCAGTAAGTAAGGCAGTAAACGATCCTCCTGTATGACAAAATAAGAAAATGAAACGCATGAGTCCAAAATTGATATAATATTGCTATGACAGATAAAACATTTACAAATGAAGCTGTAAATCCCACCAGTGTACTGCTCCGGATGTGCCTCAGAGTCGTCCAAAAGCTGATCCATGAAATCGGAGCTACTCATCCTGCAAGTTCAAAAAATAACACCGGTTACTTAAATATTTCCTGGAGATTATTACGCAAACAAAGTACATGTGATAGATAATAATTATATAAATAAACGTATCCGTACAATCTATTCGTCCAAATCGTAATCGCCTATGCTACTGCATCCCACACTCGGGTCGGGTAAGCGTGTAAGGTTTCCTAGATCAACAAATATGCGATTGATTGGAATTGTCCATGGCCTTGCACTGTCTGTTGCATTGCCTCCTCTATTGGAGGTGGCTCGAACGATTCAACATCTTCTATACTCTCGGTTTGGAAGAGAGCACGTGTGAACATATGACGGTGTACAACTTTCTGGACAATCTTCCAATTGCCATTTCGCTTGCTTGGGTCTTTTAGGTAAAATACTTGTTGTGCTTGGTCGGCAAGGATGTACGGGTCGTTATCGTACCATGACCTTGCGTGTTGATGGAGATGAGGTCTCCGTCGATAATTTCTGGTTTATCCTCTCCGTATCAAACCACCTGCATTTGAATAAAAACACTTTCTTCGACCCCACATAATTTAGTTGTATAACTTCGGTGAGAACGCCATAAAATGTAAGTTGTTGCCCTCCATCTGCACCGATGACATATACACCGCTATTCTGTGATCTTAAGCCAACCTCCTTGGCTTCTGTGTTGTATCGGATACCATTCACGATACAAGCATTGAAGCTATATCGATGAATTTCAGGGCCCCAAGCTAACGCTTCAAGATCTTCTGGCATCTGATGTCCATGGACAGCCGTTTGCTCCATAATCTACATACCAAGTCAACAATTAAAGTTGCATGTGAAGATATCGATGAATTAATGGTATTGAAGTCTTCAACAAGTTTTTACCTTATTTCTAAACCACTCGGCAAAATGTTTACATACTATTCCTCCGACATTGCGTGCTCCACGTGCAGTTAGTTCGTTCTCAAACTCCCTGTAGATATTTCATTAGAAGTCCATCTTCAATCTTGGTGAACATCTCTTCTTTTCAAGTCATAAATGAATGAAAAGACATGACATACCTTATAAAGGGTTGCACTTCCTCGCAATTATTCAACACTGTCCAATGCATCCTGTTGAGTTCTACATCCGAGCCTGTTATAGTGCATGCACCTATTGAACGTATGGGTGTGTGAATACTCGAAACGATGATGATGGACATTCATCCAGCGGTTCGTCCCACTGTCGGTGGGGTCTATTTATTCTTGAGTCCATGTTATCAAAATATAAGGAGCAAAATTGAGTGCTCTCCCGCACAACGTACGACTCCGTAATTGAACCTTCCGGTCTTGCCCTATTCCGCAAATCTGCTTTTAGAACTCCCATGTACCTCTCAACAGGATACATCCACCGGTACTGGACCGGACCACATATGCGTGCTTCATTTGGAAGGTGGACGGCTAAATGTATCATAATATCGAAAAATGCAGGAGGAAATATCATCTCTAACTTGCAAAGAGTTAGGATTATTGTTTTTTCCAAAGACTCCAAAAGATTTACACGGAGTTCTTTAGCAGTCAATTCCCTGAAAAAACGACATACATCACATACAACATCGTAAATGCGATTATCCAACCCCACGAATGACAACCGGGAGAATACGTTGCAGCAAGACATGACAATCGTGACTCTTAAGACCTCTCAAACTAACTTCATCAGCGCCTAAGCAGGATGATATATTTGAAGCATATCCATTAGGCATCTTCACATCCCTTATTGAATTACACACCTCTCTCATTTGCCTAGTCGATAGTGTATATGCAGCTGGTGGTTTGAAAATGCGTCCACCACGTTGCTGCAGGTGTAGCTCGGAACGAATACCCATTTCTTGGAGTGTCAGTCTCGCCTTCTCTGTGTCTTTTGACTTGCCCTTAAGACCAAAAATAGTTCCCACTAGGTTATCGCATATATTCTTTTCGATATGCATCACGTCAAGATTATGTCGAATGTGCAATTCACTCCAATATGGCAATCGGAATAGCAAACTCTTCTTACACCAATTTGTCCCGTCTTCATTCCTCCGACGGCATAGGCGCTCTTGCAATTTCCCTAAAATGACATGCTCGTATCGACTCAATTGATCGATGATGTCTGAACCAGAGAAATCCCTTGGTCGTGCCCGTGTTTCCGTGGTGCCGTCAAAACTTACCCTGTCATGGCGCCACCTATGTCTCAAAGGCAAGAACCGTCTATGGCCCATATAGTGGAACTTACTATTTGAATGGCCACTTGTGCAGTCAACGTTACATATTGGACATGCTTTATAACCCTTCGTCGTCCACCTGAAATGTCACCGTATGCCGGGAAATCGTTAATAGTCCATAATAATGCAGCATGCAGTCGAAATACCCGTCCTTCGACTACATCTAGTGTTTTTACCCCACTTGTCCAAAGTTCTTGTAGCTCATCTATCAATGGTTGTAAGTACACATCAATATCTTTACCTGGTGATTTCGGCCCCGGTATTAAAAGAGACATCATCATATATGGCTCCTTCATACATCTCCATGGTGGAACATTGTATACAAACATAATAACTGGCCACACACTGTATGTCGTGCTCATGTTTGCATACGGATTAAACCCATCAGTGGCAAGTCCTAATCGTACACTTCGGGGGTCCGATGCGAACAAGGATATTTGTTATCCAATCCTTTCCACTGTTCGGAATCCACCGGATGCCTCAGCACACCATCTACAGATATATACTTTTCCTTGTGCCATCTCATCTCTGGAGCCGTCTTCCGGCACATAAATAGCCTTTGTAATCTTGGAACTAATGGGAAATGTCGCAACACCTTAACCGGTACAGTTTTTTGTTTCCTTGTATGAAGCTTCCATCTTCCTTCCCCACACACTGGGCATGTATCAAGATTTTTGAATTCTTTTCGAAACAAAACACAATCATTTTTACAAGCATGAATCATGTTTGCATCCATGCCTAACTGCTTCAAACTTCCGTGCTTCGTAATATGATGTAGGTAACAAATTGTCGGCAGGTAACAAACTTTTTATTAAGTCAAGCCAATTGTTAAATGACTTCACAGACTGCTTCCCATCAATCTTTAGATTTATCATTTGCACTACTGCTGATAATAATGAAAACTTTGTACATCCCGGATACACTGGACTCTTTGCTTTTTCAAACATTCCAGTCCACCCATCTCCATTAAACCCACTACTTTCATCTTCGCTGTCAATATCATCGCCATCGCCATCGCCATCGCCATCGCCATCGCCATCACCATCACTTATATTAACAGCAATATCTTCCAAAAGTTTTTGATCTGCCTCATCTTCAAAGTGCGTGTCGTCAAGTGGATTGCTCCCTTCATCCATAACAACATTATCATGTACCTCGTATTCATCTACATCCTCACCATGATAAATCCAAGGGGAGTAGGTCCAAGCCATTCCCCTCCTGAGGAGGTGATACTCAATAATCTGAATAGATTGCCATGCACCATTAAGGCAATCTCTACAAGGGCATCTAATCAGTCCATCTGCCCGCTTATGGTTTACAGCAGCTTCTAAAAACTCTCTAACCCCATTTCTATATTGCGTTGTTGTCAAATCACGTGTCATATGCCAACTTCGTTCAGACATCCTAAATTGACCTTAATTAATTACCACATTTAACTCACATCGGATAACTCTCTTATAACTATGCAAGCATCTAATATTGAAACACTAATGTTTGATTTACTTATTATTTAACCCTATATGTGTCATGCAATTACAGATAATATGTAGTTTTATCGAACCTCTAAGAATAAATACATTACTACAAATTTCACATAAATTAATTCACAAACATATCAATAGGAGCATTTACTACTGTACACATATATACATACATTTATGAAGTTAAACATATTACACATGTATTAAACATTAATATATAATTATTATATTGTAACTATATATGATTTTTGTTCACATACAATTATAGTATTTAAATAATTGTATTTACACTATGTATCATAAAAGAAAACACAATACACATATATTAGACAATTATATGCCATCACTAGATCGTAAATACATATAATATTTTTACCTTACTTATAATATATAATATATACATATAATATACAGGAAATACTACATATGTAAGTAGTATTATTTCAATACTTACACTTATTTTATGTCTTATTAATCTAAACATATAAAACAAGCTTCGAATAATATATAAATATTTGATCCTAAGTATACATAGTTTTTTCAATTTCTAACAATAAATACATAACTATATATTGAACATTCATTAATCAATATACATGAAAATATTAACATCTCAGTATTTATATTTAATCTATGTGACATGATATTAAACATAATAAACATAGATTGAATAATAACATGTAATCACATATTCTATAAATCTATAATTTCTTCAACTACACACAAATATACATAACTATAAATCAAATATATATTACTACTACTATTTAAATAAATGAATTAAAAATTTCATAACAAATTGAACTAACCTTGCAGTAATTGTAGTACGATAAATGTCTGATCAAATCCACCCAAATTATCAGATACCTGCATCCAAAATGAAAATATCAATCAAAAATATATTTTACTATAAAATAAAATACTATAAGAATTAAATAAAAAATAAAAACTTACCGTATAATTAAATTTACTTAATCGAAAATATTTTTTTTTTCTAATGTGTGTGCGTGAGTGTATGTGCATTTTTGGGTGGGTGGGTGTGTGTGTGTGTGCGTCGGTGAGCTAGTGTTTGAGTCGGTGTGTGGGTGTGTGGGTCGGTGGGTCCGTGTGTGTGTGTGTGTGGGTGTGTGTGTGTGGGTCAGTGTGTGTGGGTGTGCGCGCGTGGGTCGGTGTGTGTGCGTGAGTGCGAGAGAGATGTGCGAGAGAGAGAACGTGAGAGGGGCGAGTGAAAGAGAAGGGGGGAGCGGTATATATAGGGGGAAGATGAGGCGAATTTCGCCTCATAAAACAGAGGCGAATTTCGCCTCATCCTAGTCAGCGTTTGAGGCGAAATTCGCCACTGACTAGGCTAGTGAGGCGAAATTCGCCTCATTAGCCTAGTCAGCGGCGAATTTCACCTCAAATGCTGACTAGGATGAGGCGAAATTCGCCTCTTTTGTAATAATGAGGCGAAATTCGCCTCAGATACTTTAAGAGGCGAATTTCGCCTCTTATTTTTCGCCTCCCCTACCAACTTTTCTACTAGTGATTTATACGTATGTTATTTACTATCTTGTGTTATTATTCATTGGGTGTTATATTTGTGCACAACCATGTGACATTCCGAAGCTGAGGTCGACATTCAGTCCCCATGCATATGTGTTTAAAACAGGAAAACTAATAATTATATGACAAACATGGAAATTCTTACTCCGTCGTCATATTGCACAACGTATTATGAGCCAGGCTGTGGAAATGTGATGTGTTATTTTGCCATTTGTGGTTTCGATATAGTGCATATTGAAGAAGGAATCGAACTTGATTTATCTACTAGAAATATATATATATATATATATTTAAATTATAACAGTTTTAATTGGTGAAAATATAAAATTTGTAAACATCTATTAGAGATACTGTATATATGAACTTTAATGTGTGAGAGGCTCATTTTCACATCACTTCATATGGTTAATGCCTTTTAAGTGGATAACATCCTTAACAACTGCTTATGCTATCCACAAGTTAATAGTAATAAAGTTCTTTATGTTTGTGCTATTGGGGGAACTTACATGGTTTAATCCCAATATAATCAAACTAATTATTCAACTACTAATAGAAATTAATATATAAAGTATTCTAATTTTTCAATCACGATTGGACATAGATATGCTATTTAATAACTTAAGAGACCAGTTCTATAAAAAAAAAAAAAACTAATTTGGTAAAGTTATAAGAGAATTTACATAAAAAACTATAGATATGAAGACTGATTTCGTTAGGGTATAGACAGAAAACTTATTTACCAACTCATTTAAAAATTAAATCATCTTAATCTAATATTGACTTACTTATTATGGTCTAAATGATACTCTAATCAGGATAACATATTATAAATACTCTCAAGCTAAAAGGATCCTACTTTCACTGGTGGGAAAAAAGGCAAAATTTTTTGCCTTGATAGGTAAATAATTTATCTATTTTGGCCTACTAAGGAAAAATATTTGGCTCAAACCATTTGAATATAAAACTTTGCCTTATTAGTTAAAAACAGGCAAGAATCGCCTAATTAGATAACCTAGATGCGAAACTCGTCTCTATTCTAGTATGACTTGATACGTTAGACAATAGGCGAGTCTTGCAAAAACTAGAGGCACACACATGCATTTTTTCCATATTGATTTTTATGTTCAAATATTTCTTTTTTTTTTTTTTACACAATTCAAAATTTTATGTAAAAATATTTATATTTATATTTTATGTTATTTTTATGTCATAAAATAATATTTGAAATAATAATAATATTTACATATTATATATATATATATATATATATATATAATGTTACTTACACTTTACGATAATCATTAAGTCATTATATTATAATAAAATTTATTATCATACTTTTAAAGAATATTTGAAGAGATGTACAAAGATGGTCATTCAAATAGTGGAATAGATGATTTCAAGTTAAACACGTGAAAAAAAAGAAGAAGAATATAATATATCAGAGAGTGTGTGAAGTTATATGTCGTTGTAAAAATAATTATAGAGCAAATTTCTTACTTGATCGATACTGGAAAATGCATCATCCGAAGTTGTTGGAGACTGGATCATCACAAAAAAATGATGAATGAAATATAATATTTGAGAGAGAAATCCAACCATAATGAAGAATGGGAATTTTGAAGTGGGAAGAAGTTCGTGCTGGCTGGAGTACATATAGCGCGGTAGTGTGAGGTGCGTTTTTCCACTTTTGAGGTTAGACTCACCTCATGATGAAAATAAAATTTTTTGCTCCATTTGTAAAAATGAAGGTTATTATTTGCCAAAATTTAAAATAACATGTATTAATTAATATATACCATTTTTAAATAATGGTTAAATGTATATTAAAATATTCGTTAATATATATTAGTATATATATTTATATTATAGAGTATTATATTAAAATTTTCATTAGTGAAATATATATTTTATAAATTATATATAATGTTTCAATATATATTATTGCACTAATATATACTCATATTTTTGCTAGTGATATATATTTTATAAATTACCACTATGACACATAGTGCAAACCAACAATCTAAGGAAAACATGCGAATATGTTATATGTAGTCTGAGCAAAATATACAAATACACTATATGTTAAACTAATTTATTCTACATATGATTTTGATGAGAATAAAATTTATTTAAATTGTACATTGAATGCACTTTACTTTGAGTCTAATAAAATCAAAAGGCTTTTGTGCATGTGTGCGTTAGTGTTTTTGCTTGTAGGTTACGGACTGGCAAGTCGATACAATTTAGCAAATCCATAAACTTGATTGTAGACCTAAATTAAGGGTGTGATGCTGTTATCCAAGTGTGCCTTGTGAACAGGTGGAGCATAAAGGAGCTGTTATGCACATTTTATGCTTAATGTTTTTAAGATGTTATCTCCAATGGATATTTGACTTTTAGAGAGCTGTAAATATACACTTGTTGGTAGATCCAAACAAGTTTTTAAGAGCCTCCATTTATAAACAAAAAGTCTTAAATCCTCTTATAACTCTTGTACTCTTATTCATTAATTTGCAAAAATCTAGAGAGAGAAAAATCAATTATTGCTTTGTTCTTAGTGTTTGCAAATTGTAAAAGAGCACCATAAAAAAGCGGGTATTGCATATTCTTGAGTGTTGTATTCAATATGTAGCTTTACTTGAGCATTTGTGTTTGAGATATATAAAGTGTGTCAAGTCTTCGGTTGGAGGCGATTTGTGCGATCATAGAGATTAGGAAGCAGGCCCGAATGTTATATTTGGGGTAGATTTTTCTTTCCTTATATCTCGTATATTCTTTCTAGTACTTTATTACTGCTACAATTGTTGTCTTCAAAGATTAATTTGATCCATTGCATCACAATTTATTAATTAATCATTTTAGATCAAATAGTCAATTCACATACTCCCTTCTATCCCTCTCGAAGTATTTTCTAATGCATTTTCACTATATACAGTAAAACCATCAAAACACTGATTGAGCATACAACATATAGTTAGAAGATAAACAATGGCAAAAATGAAAAAATGATAAAGCACACACAAGATTAACGTGAAAAAACCCAAATAGGGAAAAACCACGGGCAGAGGAGAGAGAATTCACTATATATCGATAATGAAGTAAACAAAATACAAATCAAAACTCTCTCACTTTCTCACTCACATACAAACTCTAACAAAGCATGTGTGTACAGTTAGCCGTAATAAATGCCAAAATTATGTCTCTTAAATGTATAATGAATGAATAATAAATGTATAGTCAAATATTCATTCATTATACAAATACCAAAATTATGACTCTTAAATATATAATGAATGAATAATAAATGTATAATCAAATATTCATTCATTATACAAATACTAAAATTATGACTCTTAAATGTATAATGAATAAAATATTTATTCATTATACATTGAGGAGTCATAGTTTTGGTATTTGTATAATGAATGAATATTTTACTATACATTTATTATTCATTCATTATACATTTAAGAGACATAATTTTGGCATTTACTGTCGGCTAGCTCTATACACATATAAATATGTGTTTTGTTAGGGTTTGTAAGAGAGTGAGAAAATGAGAGAGTTTTGATTTGTATTTTGTTTCTCTCTCTCTCTTATACTCCATTATCGACATATGGTGAATTCTCTCTCACTCGTGGTTTTTCCCAATTTGGATTTTCCATGTAAATCTGTGTCTGTGCTTTATTATTTTTCTTTTTGCCATTGTTCGTCTTCTAACAATATATATACAACATATATATATATAAGTTTATGGAAATAGAAACGAAAGTACCAAAATACAACAGTTTGATCAAATAAGACATAACAAATGGATACGAGCAACCTTAGCCTCTTCACATTTTCTATTAAAAGAAAAATGTGAAGAAAATGGAGAAAAATCTTTTAAAAAAAATAAAGACAATGTAAAGTTAACAAGAAAAAAATAAAAAATATGTAGAATAAAATAATGCTATTAAAATTTGCTTTCTAATAATGATCGTACCATATATAAATATATAAATAAATATTTCGGTAAGAGAAACTTATTGTAATATATGTTTGCTAAATGTCAAATACATTCATTAACATGGTATGGAGCTAGTAGCAAAAGGGATTACACATAGCTCCCTGCTGTATTTATCTTATTACAAGGAAGGATTTGCTACAAAGGACTCTAACAACATACCTCTTTTTAGCCGACTATTGGCAAGCATGCTTTATGCTTTTGACGTTGTTAATTCATTCAACCACATCAAAAGTAAGGTTTTTCTTTGTGAATGGCCTCTTTTTTTTTTTCACCTTTTGATGGGAATATATAACCTATGTATACTTTAGTATCATTTATATGGTTTTTATCTACTCTAACATAAAATTATTATCAGGATAAATTATATCGAAAGGAATCAACTTGAAATAAGTTTTAGAGCATCAAAGTTCTATAATATTGATCTTTTTATTTTTTTTTTCTTTTCCCCTTAAACCACTTGAAAAAGTTAAACTTTTACTTAAACTTGCCTTATAAAAGTTGATTCCTTCTATTGCAATTTTTCTTTCATAGTAATCCATTACTTTTAGTCATTCAATGAACATGTGGTGAATTAATCCCCTAAAAGACAAAATTTAGCTGTCATTGTTTCTTAAATGCATACTCCAAACAAAGGTTATGTTGTAATTATAGCTTAAAATTCAATGGCTTCCTAAACTCTTTTAAGAAACATGATTAAAGACAACAAGTTAAATCTTTTAAGCAGCAAAGTTAATTGTATTTTGATATTATTATAAATATTATAAATAATAACCATTATTTGGATTTTCTTTTAAAAAAAAATTATATATGATCCTTTTTTGTATTAATAAAAAGTAATGGACGCAAGATAATTTATTATTGGATTATAGTATTATCAAACATATAAAAAATGTAAAAGAAATACAATGAAGAATGGGAATATTTTTTAATTATATGTAATGGAAAATAGGATTGAAAACTCAAGTGATATTACGACCAACTCCAAGCTCGACGAACCTGAAGCCATGGGTGGTTGATGAACGCCATCATATTCATTTTCCATCTAGAAATGAACAAAACATTGCACGATCATTCATCTTCGAGGTTGAGCATATGAGTTTCCACCAACAAGTAACCACATTCACGTAGAGTAAGATAAATTTGCATGATTCATAATTCAATATTTCACGAATTATATTCCAGGATCTTTGAACTACATGATTTTCATAACAAAAATTGGATAAGATACATACCTTTATCTATAGCCATAGCAATATCTTGAATTTGAAGAGCAAGAATAAGAATACTTTAATTTCCTCAAATCACCTTATCCCTCCAATCCAACCTTATTTCACCAAAGGAATGATTTCTCTTCCTTTCCCTTAACTTTTATGATGGATTTTCAAAGTGAAGACAAGAGTGAGTATAACTTTATTGTCAACTCTTGTACATATATATAAGGGCAGGAAGAGGACCATACCTCTTCATGAAATGGTAAGGGTGTCTTCCATCAAGACACCCATTATGAAGAGTCATGTCATTTAGATTAAAAGTCACGACTCTTCCAAAATAAACTTACACAATGGGCCACAAATTCTAACATTCTCCCACTTGGCCCATATATGTTTCTTAATAACTTAGAATAACATAATGTGCACGATAACATTATTCTAAGTCTTCGTTATGTTGATTGTACCGTTATATCACATTAATTAAATTAAAAATTAATTAGAGTCATGGCGGTTGTACGTCATCGTCTCGACATAGTTCCTTCCATGTACTACATAATTAATCTCTAATTTGACCTTAACTTAATGAAGAGATAAATAAAGGTCTAACTTTAATGTCTTTATGAAGACAATTCCTGTTAACATAATTCTATTACAATCATGTATACAATATAGAAAAACAGGAAATATCAGAAACACTATAATTGAGCTCAAGAGTGTCATATACACAAATACAATAATCTTTAATCAGGACGTCCTTTAATGCCCATTCTTTCAACATGCTCTCTAAAAATATTAGGTGCTAATCCTTTTGTTAATGGATCTGCAACCATCAGTTTTGTACTAATATGTTCAATTGACACCCTTTGTTTCTGAACTTCTTCTTTAACGGCCAAGTATTTGATCTCCATGTGTTTTGCACCTTTGAATACTTGTCGTTCTTTGAGAAGAAGACTGCTGCGGAGTTGTCACAGTAAATTTTCAGCGGCCTACTAATAGTGTCGACAACTTGAAGCCCTGAAATAAAATTCCGCAGCCATAAGCCATGAATTGTGGCCTCAAAGCAAGCCACAAATTCTGCCTCCATAGTCGATGCAGCAATGACAGACTGCTTCGCACTCTTCCATGAGATTGCCCCTTCGGCTAATAGAAACAGGTAACCAAATGTGGATTTTCTTGTATCAACACATCCAGCATAATCTGAATCTGAATAACCAACCACCTCTAGCTGATCGGACCTTCTATAAGTGAGCATGTGGTCCTTCGTTCCTTGCAAGTATCTCAAAACTTTCTTTGCAGCTTTCCAGTGATCCAATCCTGGATTACTTTGATATCTGCCTAACATCCCAACACTGAAACTGATGTCGGGTCTAGTACAAGTTTGAAGATACATCAAACTCCCAACAACAGATGCATAAGGAATTGTTGCCATTTGTTCTCGTTCCAAATCATTCTTTGGACATTGCATATTTCCAAATTTATCTCCTTTCTGAATTGGAACTATACCTGCCGAACATTTGTCCATCTTAAATCTTTCTAGAACTTTATTGATATAAGCCTTTTGGGATAAGCCTAACAATCCTTGTGATCTATCACGGAATATTTCAATTCCTATCACATATGTTGCCTCTCCCATATCTTTCATTTCAAAGCTCTTTGAAAGAAAATTTTTGGTTTCTCGTAATAAACCAAAATCATTAGCAGCAATTAGGATATCATCAACATATAGGACTAAAAAGACAAACTTGCTCCCACTAACCTTCATATATATACACCGATCAACGGTGTTTTCTTTAAAACCAAAAGAAGTTATGGTATCATTGAACTTAAGATACCATTGGCGAGAAGCTTGTTTAAGTCCATATATTGATTTCTTAAGTTTACATACCATATGCTCCTTTCCTTTAATTGAGAAGCCTTCAGGTTGGTCCATGTAAACTTCTTCTTCCAAATCTCCATTAAGAAAGGCAGTCTTGACATCCATTTGGTGTAACTCTAGATCATAATGAGCAACCAAGGCCAAAATGATCCTAAGTGAGTCTTTCTTTGAGACCGGTGAAAAAGTCTCTTTATAATCAATACCATCTTTCTGAGTGAAGCCTTTGGCAACAAGTCTGGCTTTATGTCGTTCAACATTGCCATTTGAGTCTCGTTTTGTCTTAAAGACCCATTTACAACCAACTCTTTTACATCCTTTTGGCAATTCAACGAGTTCCCAGACTTGGTTTTGATCCATAGATTTCAACTCATCTTTCATGGCATTTACCCACTTAATAGAATCATTACATTCAATGGCTTGTGAGAATGAAACTGGATCATTGTCAATTCCTATGTCAAGTTCTGACTCTTGTAGATAAACCACATAATCATTAGGAATAGCAGATCTTCTCTCTCTTTGAGATCTTCTCAATGCTATTTCATGTGGTTCCTCCACTATAGGGGTATCGCTTATAACTTCATGATGTGTTTGATCCGTTACTTGTTGTTCTTCACTTTGGTGAATTTCTACAACATTAGGATCAATTGGCTTAGAAGGTAAAAGTATAGGAACTTCTACCCTAACTTCTTTAATGCACACATCACGTCGTTCTTTACTCCCACTAGTTTCACCATTTTCAATAAACTTGGCATTTCCAGTTTCAACAATTCTTGTACTATGATTAGGACAGTAAAACCTATAACCTTTGGACTTTTCAGGATATCCTATAAAGAATCCACTAACTGTTCGAAAGTCCAATTTCTTTTCTTGTGGATTATAAATCCTTACTTCTGCAGGACAACCCCACACATGTAGGTGTCGTAAACTAGGTTTCCTTCCAGTCCACAGTTCAAAAGGAGTCTTTGGAACTGCTTTACTAGGAACCCTATTTAACAAATATACTGCAGTTTTTAATGCATAAACCCACATGGATATAGGTAATGATGAATTACTTAACATACTCCTAACCATGTCTAATAATGTACGATTCCGCCTCTCTGCAACACCATTTGTTCTGGTGTGCCTGGCATAGTGTATTGAGCACATATGCCATGCTTTTCAAGAAATTTGGCAAATGGACCTGGGCATTGCCCCGATTCATCATACTTCCCATAGTATTCACCACCCCTATCGGATCTTATAATTTTCACTTTTCTATCTAATTGTCTCTCAACCTCATTAATGTACACCTCAAGGGCATTCATAGATTGAGATTTTTCATGCAAAAGATAGACATAAGTATAGCGTGAAAAATCATCAATAAAGGTGATAAAATACTTTTCTCCACCAAAAGATGGAGCATCAAAAGGTCCACATATATCTGTATGTATAATTTCAAGAAGCTGTGTGCTTCTTGTGGCTCCTTTCTTAGTGTGTCGAGTTTGTTTTCCTTTAATACAATCAACACACATTCCAAGGTCAGTAAAATCCAAAGTAGGAAGAATTTCATTCTTTACTAATTCTTGCAACCTTTCTTTGGATATGTGACCTAAACGTTTATGCCACAAGTAAGCAGAGTTATCATTAATCAAACTACGTTTAGTTCCAATATTATGATGCAAGGTCATTAAGGTCTCAGCAAAATAATCATCAAGTTTAAACTTGTAAAGACCATCACATAAAATTCCTGAACCATACAGTTTATTGTCCTTATACAAACTGAAAGATTCAAATCCAAACTTAAAAGAAAAACCTAATACATCAAGTTTTGATAAAGAAACCAAATTGCGAGAAAATGTAGGAACATAAAGGGTTTGGAACAAATCCAAGTGATGCCCAGTCTCCAAAATCAAGCGATAAGTCCCGATTCCTTCAACTGAAGCTTTGTTTCCATTTCCCATGAATACAAAATTCTCATTTGGCTTTATAGTTTGGATCGTAAGGAATCCCTGCATAGTATTGGAAATATGAGTTGTCGAGCCAGAATCAATCCACCATGTATTATAAGAAACTTGTGTAAGGTTTGATTCAAAACAAACAAAAGCACAAGGCTTACCTTTCTTTTCGAACCAAGCCTTACGTTTCAAGCAGTCTTTCTTCAAGTGTCCAATCTTTCTACAGAAATGGCACTTGATTTCCTTTTTGTGGATTTGTGCATCTTTAGAAGATTCATTCAGGTTGTGTAAACCTTTCTTCTTAAATTTTCTAGCCCTTTTCTTTGAACTCGATGCAACTTCTTGATGACTTGTAAAATGAACAAATGAGTCTTTTGGTTCTTTAATCTTGTTTCCTCCTGAATTAGCATACTGGTCAATTCATTGATATTCCACTTATCCTTTATAGTGTTGTAATTCATTTGAAAAGGCCCATATTGTTCAGGAGGCAAGGAGTTCAATATGAACTGTACCAAAAAGAACTCATCCACAGTCATTCCTAAAGTCCTTAATTTTGCTGCTAATTTGTCATTTCAAGGACATGCTCATGCATAGTACGAGACCCATCAAATTTCATGTTGGTCAAAGTACCCATCAATGTACTAGCAAGAGATTTGTCAGCAGTTTGAGAACGCTCTTCCACAAATTTAATGAATTCCTTAGCATTATCAGTCTGGCGAAGAGTAGCTTTAATGTTGTTTGCCGCTGTCATTCTCATAAACATCAAACTTAATCTGTTCGACCTCTCCCAAAGTTTATGGAGACGTTTTTCCTCATCACTGCTTTGATCAATAATAGCAATGGGTTTCTCAATTTAAAGAGATAAGTCAAGATCCAAAACTCCTAAGTGAAATTGGACCTGCTCATGCCAATCTGAGAAATTCAATCCATTGAATATCGGAACAGATGAAGCATGAGAATGCAGAGAAACAGGAACAGATACTGCAATAATAAAAGATATGGTAGCCATTAATGCTTTGAACAATCATAAAATTCATATTCAATCAACTCATGGAATGACATAATTATATATATCAAAGTCCACCTTTGGGTGATACTAAAATATATATATAAACATTAATCATAACAAATAAGTATGCATACAATTTGATATATTTGCTATCTTTGGATATACAAATAAATCAAATAAAATATATTCATCATAAACACTTGCGTTATGTATTATAAGAACAAAACCATCTTTGGATGATTTATAATATCTTATAATACAAACTTTAATACCCAAATCATATTCTATTATGTCATTTGTAAATAAGATTTATGGGTAAATTTAAAATGTGTACATGTCATGAAATTTATAGATTGAATGATTTGGCCACTTTGGTGACTAACAAATCATTCATTCATGCAAATTTATTCAAAATAATTATAAAAAAAATCACTAAAATGAATTAATAATTTATATAATTTTATTTATAATTCATGATGTATGGAACAGTATTTCCAATTGACAGTAACTTTTAACATACCAAAAGATGCCCAATGTCATAAAAACTGTCATAAGCAATTTATGAAACATTACTTAATGTCATTGGCAATTCTTTCAATTCAAAGTTTCAAATGTCCGATGGTTAAAAGAAAAAAGAAAAAAAAAATTACCGCCATGAATTCTTTAAAAATAATGCCGTTTCACAATAGCAATAGCCATGCCACTTTCGCAAACTAAAATGCCAATGATTGACATATACGAAAAGTATGTAGACAAGGATTTCATTCCTTCATTTTAAATCTCTTCATATGTATATTTGTTTTCGATTTCCAACACTAGAACATTCATGTTCAGAAGGTCCATAGCCCTCGTATTTCGGAACGACGGCAATTATTTCCTTATGGCTGTGTTTCAATATAATACCGTTACATGCCTTCACCAGAATATAATAATTCCATTACCTTGTTTAGGTCTCCTAATATCATCGAAACGGTTCCAATACTTCTCATAACATTGGGCATTACAATGTCATAGAATTTTTTATTTATTTATTTATTATTTTTTTTTACACCACTTCTTTCATATTATCATTCAGAAAAATACATTGACAATGAACATCAAACTATCGGTCAAAACGACATAATTTCACCATTTTACACATCATTTATGTCGAGCGGATAATGTTGGAACATTTAATAATGGTGGCCGGTGATACCTTTAATTGCATTGTTGAAAAAGTATATAAAAAAAAATGCAAAACATTCACAATACGTGGAAGAATATTAAAGATGATAACTAGAAAATCATGTGTTCTAAAACCGTGCTCTGATACCACATGTAAGATAAATTTACATGATTCATAATTCAATATTTCACGAATTATATTCCAGGATCTTTGAACTATATGATTTTCATAACAAAAATTGGATAAGATACATACCTTTATCTATAGCCATAGCAATATCTTGAATTTGAAGAGCAAGAATAAGAATACTTTAATTTCCTCAAATCACCTTATCCCTCCAATCCAACCTTATTTCACCAAAGAAATGATTTCTCTTCCTTTCCCTTAACTTTTATGATGGATTTTCAAAGTGAAGACAAGAAATGAGTATATCACTTTATTGTCAACTCTTATACATATATATAAGGGCAGGAAGAGGACCATACCTCTTCATGAAATGGTAAGGGGTGTCTTCCATCAAGACACCCATTATGAAGAGTCATGTCATTTAGATTAAAAGTCACGACTCTTCCAAAATAAACTTACATAATGGGCCACAAATTCTAACAGTAGATCCTTGTAGATGACAACCGATCGATGCAGAAACTACAGTGCCAACCACCTCTTCGGCCTTCAATGTTTAATACATCTTAAAACTTTGTCTTAGTCACATTTGTTTCATTAAAATTAAATAAGGTTTGAATGAAATAATAATTTCTTTATTTTAGAATTAGTGGTATTTTTAGAAAGAAAAATGTTTTTCATACGTAGCAATTCCTCTAATGAATGTAACGAATCAAATGAAAAAATAACTATTCTATACTCTAATAAAGATAGAATATCAATTCCATTCCTATGAACTATTACTGGAAGTTTGCCACCCTTTGCTTTACGGAGCCGAAAAACGGCATGGGTTTTCAACTTATTTTCTCTTTTAAATTCTTTTATTTTGTTATTTTATTTGAATTTGTAATAAATTTTATTAGATATGATTTACTTAAATCCATTTTGTAAAATAATGAACCAAATAAGAAGTAACTAGTGTTTTTAAGCATCATTTCCACAAAATAAAAAAAGTACAAGTCAGTTGTTATAAAATTGAAATCAAAACTCACTTATTTGCAAAAACATATAAATAGAAAAGCTTTAGCCTGAATATAATTTAATAAACCCTTTTCCTAACCTGTATACCTTTCTTACTATCACAGCTCAATTTACCCCTAGTCTAATAATTATAAATTTTTTAACAGAATAATAAATATGTCTGATTCCTGCTCCCAAATGCAAACTTAAACTGCATATACGTCTGGCGAACACAAGCTTATAGTAGAAGAAGTTGGAGCATACTTCAATGTTTGATGATGAATTACGAATCAACAAACCTAAAACAATCTATAAGTTCTACACAAGAACATACAACTATAGGCACGAAAATAGAGATGGAAATGAGTGAAAGATAAAATGGAATGAACAACTTGTCATTTTTGTTTCGTAAAGTGAGTATATATACATCAACTACAACAAATAATAAACAAAACATACAGAAAACTATATTTATATTCCTATAACTGTAAATAACCACCCCCACCCCCCTCAATTTAGACAAAAGAAATTGCAATTGTGTCTTCATTCAAGGCTTTGGTAAATAAATCCACAAGTTGTATTTTAATAGAAACATGCTGAAGATGAAGAAATTGACTAGAAACATCATCACACACGAAATATCCTAAAATATTTATGCTAAATTGATTTGTATATATGTGTTGATTGGTGTATCAAAATTGGTTGCAATAATTTAATTGATAAAATTTCATGTGTTGGTTTGATAGGTGCTAGAATAAAATTAAATTTCAATATGATTTTTTTTTAGTGAAGTATTTGTAATAAGGTTGTTGTCATCAAAGTTCTTAAAGGAAGCCCAATTTTTTTTCTTTTTTTGTTTTAATATGAAACCAAACCTAAGCCCCAAACATTTTAAGTTCAACCCATGAGCCATAGTCCTTTTTTTTTATTTAACACACACACTAGATAATTACATCAAGGTACAAAGACAAAAACAAATTTTTGTGAGATAATTAATTATCAAATTAAGCTTTACAAAATCAACTCCAATACAAACCCTTAGAGACACTATTTTCAAGCAGAGAACCCTCCACCATTTTGATCAAATTTTCTTGCAAAACTCATCAGGATTTCAATCTACAAGCCAAGGTCAATTAAGGTAAAGTGTTAATTACTTTTCCTAATCATTTATTCACTTGTTTCTTTCAAAAGATAACTTTTATATAAATGAGTTTTTAGTGAATTGAAAATAGAGTTGATGAACTATGTTGATTCTTAAGCTTGGTTGAATCTTGAGAACTTGTAAGAGTATAATAATGAAGTTTGTTTTGGATATTTTGATGGATAAGTAAGTTGCATGGTTTACATTTTAAACTAGTAATGAAAATGAAGTTGTTAAATGAAGTAAATGTTAAGTTTATGCATGTATGATACTACTAGTATATGTAGAGTGTGTATGTAAACTAGTTAAAGCAAAATATGATGTTTAAGTGTTAAATTTTAGCATGCTCTGTTTTTCAAAGTATCACATGAGGGGAACTATTATGCCCCAAAGAGTACCATAAACATGACAGTCCACTATACTTAATATTAAAACTTAAGTATGATGACCTCAGTCATACCATAAGCTTCGATACCGGGCGTGTGGCATACGTTCACGATCATAGAGGACTAATTTTGAAACAAATTGTTTAAGAAGACATTCATATAGCAGTTTAAGAATGGAAATCATAACATAATAACTGAAATAAGAAAATATATAAAGGTCTTACAATTCATCAAAAGGGCATTCCCTATAAAAGATATAGTTCATCAAGGTCTAGTGAAGCCGAATCAAAATAATTACATGGAGATTTACTTAAAAGTCTAAATCTACATCTAGTCTTTGACTTTTTCCAAAAACTCCTTAGGCCAAAAAGGTAATGCTTGTGAGAAATACCCCTAGGGCTTCAATCATAAATAAGGAAACTGCAAAAGATATCTATAAGGGGGTAAGCTTCTTGCTTATTGAGAATTAAATCCACAAGTTAAGTACTCAATGATCAATAATCAATCAAGTTATTTAATCAAATTTATGAGATGCAATCAATCATATGACCAAATAATACATACGATTTTTTGCGATTCATATGTTTGAATGGATTTATCCCTCTATTCGATGGTTAGCTGTTCCAGGCAATGAAGCCATAGTTCACAAATGGCATTTTTGTAGTTTTGCACAGATTCCTACTAATTGCTAAAATGTAGTTGATTCGGGTGCCCACTCACCATTTAATTACAAGCAATCAAAGCATAGATTATATTTTCAGGTCCTCGACATCATTACTATGCTCTTATCCTACCAAGGGTATAGTAAGAATGCAATGTGACTTGCTACGTACCATGCATGAATCATTTAAATTAAGTAATCATGGTACAATATTAGTCATTTTATAAGTGACCATAGAATTTGCCGACAAATCAGTATTAAGTTAAAACATATAATAATTAGTTAACAATTGCTGCATTGATATACTTATCATAAGTTCAACCATGTAAGTAAAACACATGCACTTTCATGTTTTATCTTTTCCTAAAATTTAGTGCCACTTAACTACAAGCAAACACATAAGTATAATTATGAGAATTTAAACTCACTCGGCCATAGCAATAGAAGCTCCTTAGTCGAAATAATCTTCTAGGTATGGTAGCTCAGGCTCCACGTCACCTATACAAAAGAAATACCAAGAATAAGTATTCCTTGGAAGATCTAGTTAAACTAGCAACACTATTATGCTAATTTCATTAAATTCGCATAAAGTGAAATTCCAACTTAAAATGGCCATAACTTGCTCATTTTAACTCGGAATTTCGCATATTATATAACGATTTCTATCTATTAAGAAAGATCTATCCATTTCTAAGGTTATTTCCAACATAATAAAGTCATTTGGCTTCTTAAAAGTCACGCTACAGGTTCAAAATGAAAAATCCCAGCTTTTGCAAAATAGTTTCCAAACTCAACTTTATTCAAAAATCCTTTAGTAAAAATATAGATATGTATATGATTGAAAAATCCTTTGAGTATATATATATAGACTCATATTAAATGCAAAAATTCTAATGGTGTTGTCTAAAACAATTATTTTTCTTAAAACAATTCATCTTAAGGTGTTGAAACTTAAACTTAACAAAATCTTTTTTTAAGTGTTTTGGAGAAACTTTATAATTTCTTAGTTTAAAACAAATAAATTTTTCCCTTAGGTCTTTTATAATTTTGCTTCTAGTGATAAAATAAAGTTTTCAAAAATTTTCATTAAGTTGTTGATAACCTATTTATAGATTTGCCTTTAGAATGGTTTTAGTAAATGAGTCTTTTCCTCTTATATTTTTGTTTATCAACTTCTTAAAAAAATAACTTTATTTCTAAAACTTGATCTTTTATTTCCTTTACCGATTTTACTTGAAAAGAAATCATCTTTTTAAGTTATTGATAAAATCCATTGTTTTTGAACTTATCATATTTATATTCTTTTTATTTATTTGAAAATAGGTTTCTTCTTTTGAAACTATAAAATAATTATTCTCCAAAGTAGGTTTATAAATTAATGAGTTGATTTTATATTAACTTTAAAAACTAGTTTACTTCTTGGCTCCTATTATGAAGCTGAAAAGACTTTAATCTTAAGCTTTTTGTGAAAAATTTGTATACCAACAAATTTTTTTTACTAAGCCTTTGGTTATCTTATTATGAAAAAAAAGTGTTTATTTCCTTGGTAATACCAACCTTGTTGTCATTTAAGAATCTTTGAGAAAGCTTGAGAAAATGTTGCAAAAATCCATTTTCTAAGTTGTTGATGATAACTTCTTTATTTAGTAACTAGTTACATAATAAAAAGTTTAGTTTCAAGTTCTTTTATTAAAGAAAAATTCCACTTTAAATATTGTTGAGACAATATCATTATGAAGATGCATGTATATGAGCATGTATTATGAAAATGATGAAAATATAAAAATAAGAAGCAAGATAGTAATGAGTAAGATAATAATAAGCAAGATAATATGGTCAAATATTGGGAACCTTAGCTTCATCAAGGTAACCTGGTCAGGTATTGGGAGCCTTAGCTTCATCAAGGCATCACAAGACTAAGTCCAAAAAAATTAATAAAAAAAAGAAAGAAAGAAAAAAGTAATAATAAGAGCAATAATATTAATAATCTTGTTAATGAGTTAGTGAGTATTTAGACTAAAATATATATAGATATACATATAGATAGTAACATATATACAAAGTTAAGTTAGAAGCATGACAATAACAATAATAATAATATGTACATAAGCAAATTAACATAATAGTAAAACAACATAATTTAAAATTTATTCATGAACAAGAACAAAACATGAACATAGTATTGCTTCTATAACATTTGAATATTTAAGAAACATAGACCATGTCATTTTAAGTTACATGATATGGTAGAAGGATATGGGTAAGAACATTTACCTAAAGAGATAATATGGAAGTGATAGTGTAGAGGAAGTTTGGATAGTATTTGTGTGTAGAAAGTGTGTAGAAAAAATTGGGCAGTAGAGGAAAAAAAGAGAGATTTTTGGGAGATAGTGTTTGTGGAGAGAGTTTAGGAGAGTTTTTGTATGGTAAATGAATGTGTGAAAGAAACGGAGGGAGAGGGGCTATTTATAGAATTTTTGGAGTAAAAATTGTGTGAATTAAATAAATTGAAAAAGAAAAAAATAAAATGTATGTGTGTACCATGTGTAGCCTGTATGAATCATAGAGAGGAGAGAGAGAGAGAAATATTTTAATTGTTTTGTATTTTTGTTAATTAAATGTAATAAGTTGAAACATTTGGTCTGAATGAAGATGTATGGGAAAAGTAAAAAGTAGAAATAGGTATGGTAGAGTGTAGGAATAGGTGTAGGAAAGTAGAGGTAGGTGAATAGTAATGAATAGTGTTAAATAGTACTATGAATAGGAGATAAGATAATTTAATACCGATAGTAATGCAAATACGCATAATTAAGCTATATTTGTTATTTGTAGATACCGAAAAATTATAAAACTAACATTTTTGAAATCTGTATATTTTTACGAGTGTATTGATATTATCGGAATATTTTTGCCATCAAGGGTACTAGGGTACGGTTTTCGAAAACTGATTCCGTTTAATCCGAAAGATACTAGAAATTATCAAATCTGATATTTTTATGCTTTCTTATATTATTACGAACTTTTATCCACTACTATCTCAATTTCATTATTTTAGGATTAAGAACACGAGATTGTCGGATCTAATCTACTAGGGTTTGTTGTATCTTTGTTGATCTTAGGGTTTCCAATTAACTTCCGGTTTATGGTTTATGCATAAAATTTAGCATAAAATCTAGGGGATTATAACCTAACCCCTTTAAAGAAAGTTTTGTACTCAAAACTTGGATTTCGTACCTGATTCTCCAAACAAGCTTGGGTATTTCCTTCAAATTTCTTCCTTGGCTTCCTAAGTGGCTTCTTCATGAGAATGGTTTCTCCATAACACCTTAACATACTGAATCTCCTTGTTTTTGAGCATCTAAACTTTGTGATCCAAAATCTGAATGGGATGCTTCTCATATGTAAGGTTTTCCCTCAATTGTACGGGTTCTAGCTCCATGATTCTATAAGGATTTGGTACATGTTTCCTTATTATTGAAACATGGAACACATTATGTATACCCGACAAATTTGGTGGCAATGCTAAGCGATAAGCCAAATCACCAATTCTTTCAAGTATCTCAATGGTCCAATGTATCTTAGGCTTAGATTTCCTTGTGCTCGAACTCGGTGTATACTTTTTATTAGGTTAACCTTCATATATACATGATCTCCGATCTCAAACTCAAGAACTCTTCGATTTTATCCGCTCAACTCTTTTATCGATCTTGAGCTTCCTTCATCCTTTGTTGGATAATCCGAACTTTACTTGGCACATCTTGGATGAGATCAGGTCCAATGACCAACTTTTCTACATCATCCCAAGACAACGATAATCTACACTTTCATCCCTACAAGGCTTCATAGGATAGCATCTTGATAGTCAAATGATAGCTATTGTTATAAGCAAATTCAACCAAAGGCAAGTGCACTTCCTAACTTCCTTTGAATTCCATAACACAAGCTCGAATCATGTCTTCCAAAGTTTGGATCGTATGTTCTGACTGTCCCTCTATCTGTGGGTGATAAGCAGTGCTGAAATGCAACTTAATTCCCATATATTTCTACATACTTGTCCAAAACTTCGATACAAACCTCGAGTCTCTATCTGATACTATTCTTATCGGAACTCCATGTAACCTCACAATTTCTCTTATATACAGCTTGGCCAACTTGTCCATTCAATAGGTCATATTCTTTGGAATAAAGCGTGTCGACTTGGTAAGTTTATCCACTATGACCCATATGGTGTTATATCCAGCTAGTGTTCGAGGTAGGCCACATACAAAATCCATTGTAATTTGATCTCACTTCCATTTCGGTATAACCAATGGTTTTAGTAATCCTCTCAGCTTTTGATGTTCCACTTTAACTTGTTGGCATATAGGGCATTTCATTACAAAGTATACCTTATCTCTCTTCATGCCATTCCACCAATAGTGACCTGTGTGATCTTAGTACATTTTTTTCCCATTAAGGTGCAATGTATATCCCATGTTATGTGCTTCTTCCATAATTTCCTTTCTCATTTCTTTGTCATCCAGGACACACAACCTTCCCTTCATTTTCACCACTTCCTCATCATCAACTTCAAAATCCATGTATCTTCCCTCTTGAACTTCTTGTTTTATCCTTTAGATCACATCATCATATCGTTGTGCCTCATTGATCCTTTCTATCAAAGTTGGTTCCATAACCAAGTTTGAAATCTCTACTTCTACATCTTGTCTAATGAATTCAAGGCTTAACCTTTCAAATTCCTTGATCAATTCTTTCTTATCAGTTAGCAATATAGCAACTTCTCCATGGTTCTTTCGACTCAATGCGTTTGCTACAACATTCACTCTTCCTGGACAATAATTGATGCCAAGGTCATAATCTTTTATTAGCTCCAACCATCTCTTCTATTGTATGTTCAACTCCTTTTGTGTGAACAAATATTTAAGGCTCAGGTGGTCCGTATAAATCTCGCATCTTTGGCCATAAAGATAGTGCCTCCGCAACTTGAGTGCAAACACTACAACTATCAGCTTGAGATCATGGGTCAGGTAATTTTGCTCATGCGGTCACAATTGGCACAAAGCATTGGCAATTACCTTTCCATCTTGCATTAACACACATCCAAGATCATTTCTTGATGCGTCACTATGTACTGTATAAGGCTTTTTTAGGTTTGGCAAAAGGAAGATTGGTGCTAAAACTAGCCGTTTAAAAAATTTAGTCTCTCTTATCTGTCCATGCGAACTTTTCATTCTTTTAGGTTAGTTGAGTCATTTGTTTCGCTATTTTGAAAAATTCCCTCACAAACTTTCGATCATAACTAGCTAAACCCAAGAAACTCCTTACTTCCATTACAGTCCTTGGCGGGTTGCACTTCACTACCACTTTAATCTTTCCTGGGTCTATAGATATTCCTTCCTTTTATACTACTTGACCCAAGAAAGAAATCTGATCAAGCCGAAACTCACACTTCGACAACTTGGTATATAACTTATGCTCACTCAATATCTGTAATGCCATTCGCAAATGCTCTTCATGTTGCTCATGCGTCTTTAAGTAGACAAGGATATCATTGATGAATACTATAACACACCTATACAGCAAAGGCTTGTATGCTTAGTTCATTAAATCCATAAAAGCAGCTGGTGCATTTGTCAATCCAAAAGGTATCACCAAAAACTCATAGTGTCCATATCTTGTTCGAAATGCTGTCTTTGACACATCTTCAGGTTTGATCCTTAACTAGTGATATCCCGAACACAAATCAATGTGTGAGAATACCCTTACTCCTTGCAATTGATCAAAGAGATCATCAATATGTGGCAACGGATATTTATTCTTGATAGTGACCTTATTGAGTTCTCAATAATCTATACGAAGCCTCATGGATCCGTCCTTCTTCTTCACAAACAACACCGAAGCTCCCCAAGGTGAGACACTTGGTCTAGTGAATCTTTGGTCTAGCAACTCTTGTAGCTGCTTTTGTAATTCCTTGAGCTCAACAGGTGCCATACAATATGGTGCCTTTGATATTGGCTCCGTGTTTGCCATTAACTTGATCTCAAAATCGATCTCTCTCTTTAGGGGCAATCCAAGCAACTCCTTCGAAAAAACATCTAGGAATTTATTGATGATAGGAATGTATTCCAAAACAGGCTCTTCCTTTTCCCCTTCCGCGTTACCATTGTAATTATCGACTCCATTTTCCGCTTCTTCTATCAACTCAAATAAGTACAATTCCTTTCCTCTTGAGATCATAGACTCTCCAACAAACGTTGCCTTTTCTCCTTCTTGTTCCAAAAATTCTACTTTCTTATTTCGATAATCAATCTTTGCCTTGATAAGAGACAACCAACTCATGCCTAAGATCACTTCATACTTAGTCATTTCCATCACTATGAACTCACAGGTGGAAAGACGTCCTTGTATCATCAATGGACAATTCCTTATTTTTTCTCTTGTCATCACAACACTTCCCATAGGGGTTTTTATCTTAAAACAAGAGGTGGTTGTGGTTATAGGTAATCCAGTTTTCTTTGCTGAGCTAGGTGTGATAAAGGAATGAGTTGCTCCAGAATCAAAAAGGGCATAAGCATTTTGATGAGCTACTTATATTTTTCATGCATTTTAACATAGGGGGGGTTACTAAGTTCTTATTCCACAATCCTACTTATTTATAAATCTACAACTTATATACATATATTCCATTTCTTATATCACATGAAAGAAAGAACAAAAACAACTTAGGGTTTTAAGGCTAACCTATGACTAGGTCATAGCTGAAGTCCTCATCCTTCTTGAGGGCAGCCAACTCTACTCCTTCCTCATCCATCTCCTCGCACATCTATTGTCCTTCCATATCGTAAATACGAAATTCGAGCATCGATGATCTAGCTCGATTCCCATTCCTATTTCCATTTTCGGACCTTGTTGAGGAAGATCCACCAGATGATCTAGCTGGGGCATTCTTCCTCTGAGAGTTCTCACTGACAAAATGCCTAACTTGCTTACAAATATAGCAAGTATTTATTGCTTTCTTTAGGCACCTGGGCATCTTGTGATTCGGGTCTCCACAGAATTAACACTTTCCTTGTAGCTGGAGGCATCTCCTTGGGTAGTGCATCCCCTTACACTTCCAACAGTTAATGGGTTTCAATGTGAACTTCCCACTATTAGCATTACTCTTGAAGCTACCAAAAGGTTGAAACCTTTTTTGTGGGTGTGCAGAACTCGACCCCTCATGAAATCTTCTACCAAAGATGGGAGCTTTCTTTTCTATAGTTCTTGTCTTCTTTTTCTTGGCTCCTTCGACAATTCAAGTCCTTTCAACTAGTTCTCTGAAAGATCTTATATCAAACTCCTCCAACTTAACACGTAGCTCCTCATCTAAACCACTTAAAAAGACTTGCCTCTAGAGTTCTTCACTATACTTATAGGAATCTAGTGCATATTGTAGCAATCAACTGAACTCAGTTTCATATTGCTCCATGGTCCTTCCTCTTTGGGCAATATGCAGAAAATCAACACAATACTGAACTCTCAGACTTCCGAGGAAATAGTTCTCTAGGAATTCTTCTTGGAACATCTCTCATGTAACCAGTGGCATCAACTCACACCTCTTAGATCCCACCAACTCGGGCATTGAGACAAAGCATATAAGTGCCAAAGGTGATCCTCAAATGATGGGACACTTCATAGGCATCAAATGACCTCTCAATTCGGGCTAACCAATCTTCAGCTTCATCTGGCTTTTCGAAAGCTCTATCAAAATTCCGATTACTCTTACTAAACTCGAGTAAAGAGTTTTAGTATGGCCTGAGTGGTGGTGGTGGCAAAGGCATAGTTTGAGATTGTGCCTTCCCTGGAGCAGGTACTTCCATTGAAGCTTATGGTGCAGGTTGTGGTGGAGGTGGCACAGGTGCTTGCACATTTTGCCTCAAAGCCTCTAACACTTGTGCTAGCTGTCCGAGTATAGCTTGCAAGTTTACTTGTGGGTCAGTAGCAGGTGCATTTTGTGGAGGTGCAATGGGTTGATTTGCTTCTTCCTTGGGATGATTTAAGGCACTTTACTCTTGGCGCCTTCTCCCTCTTCTTCTACTGTTTAGATTTTACTTCTCGTGAGCTTAATCTTTTCAATAGGTTTATTAAGTCTTTAAACGGATATAATGGAAATCAAGAAAATTTCATCGTATATATAAACGTAATCTTGAAATGAAAAATTCATGAAATAGATAAGAAAATTTGAATCAAAATTGAAATTCACATAAAACTTCTTCATTGAAATAGGAAATGGGTATAAGACCCTTACATAAAGGAAATCAAAACACAACTATCTTAAACGTAACAATCCGCCACACTCAATATTAAAGCTTAAGTATGACAACCTTAGTCATTTCCAGAAGCTTTGATATTAAGTGTAAGGCGTACTCCCACAAATTTAGAGGACCATATATGGAATTATAAAGCTTAAGAAGACATAATAACAAATTAAGAAAAGTGGATTCATAATATTCATTTGTTCATAACAGTAGTCTTACAAATCTTAGGGGCATTCCCCAGCCACAAATAACTATAATCTATTACAAGAATATTTCTATGAAGTCTATATCTTATCCACATTAAACTTCATCTAGAAATTCCTTAACCAAAAAGGAAAATACCTAGACACAAGGTCCACTTGGCCTCAACCACAGATAGGTAAACTACAAAAGATACCTATAAGGGTATAAGCTTATAGGCTTAGTGAAAACTATTTCCATAAATAAATTTCTTGTGTAATGAAATTCAAACAAGTTATTTAAGCAGAAAAATGAAATAGAACATACACGTGGGCAAACAAGGCATATAGTTTTCCGGGAACTATATGTTGAATGGATTTACACCCTCCATTCAGGGTTTGGTGATACGTAACCTCGAAATGAGTAGTTTTTGTTAAATTATGCTTTCGATCAATACCTCCAAGCATATTAAGTCTACTCGAGTTGAGCCATGCTTCCAGGCTTTCCACCAAGCATTTGATTCCCTGTTGCCAAGCAATCACTTTCAATCATAATCGCTAAGTATTACTTTCGACCGAGCTACCATCCTTCTCACCCAAGGATAATAACTCAATGCAATGTGACTCACTTCATGGTATGCATGAATCAATTTATTTATGATATCATAGCATCATTATTATCAAATTTAAGGTGATCATAGAATTTCATACATATCAAGTGTTATACTAAAACAAACATTTAATCAATTCCGGCCTCGATATTCTTAGGATCCTTCCAACAAAATTTTCGCATACATATCAATTTTTTTTTCTTAATTCTAATGCGACTAAACTACAAGCACAGTCAAGCAAAGTACTTTAAGGAAATAAACTCACGATGCTATGTCAACATTTCTCTAAACGGATGAGTCATTCACACAATCCACTTAGTCGAAATAATCCTCAGGGTATGGGTATCCTTCCTCGGAATCACCTAGTCAAGGAAAATACCTAAAATGAGAATTTCTTGGTGACTTTCTTGAATTTTGACAAAACAATATCATAAGAACGTCAAAGTTCGTATAAGAATGATTCCAATTTAAAATGGCCATAACTTGGTCATTTTAACTCGAAATTGCACATATAATATACCGATTTCTATCTACTCAAAAAGATCTATCCATTTCTAAAACTATTTTCATCAGACTAGATCACTTAGGCTCCGAAACAGTGGTGATCAGATTCACCACGAATTTTCCCATCTCGAAAGCAATTTGTTTCAAGCATTAAATCATTCAAATATTGCTTTGATAAATACATAGTTATCTATATAGTTGAAAAATACCTTTTTTCATAGATATATAGCTCATATTTCTCCATGCTCAAGTGTTTGTTGGCCAACTAGATTTCTTGAGTAAAACAATATAAATCAAGAATGTAGAAAACCATAGTTTACAAAAGATTCCATTTTGTAAATCCTTGAAATGAATATTTTGATTCTTTTGTTTTCAAAGAATTACTTTTATGTTCATCTTACTATTTTTCCTAAATGACTTTTCGATAAAATAAATTTCTTCTTTTCTAAATTCTCAACATTAGTGCTACTTTTCCTATTTGTTTTCTTTGACTATTTATTTGAAAAGTCTTGGTGTTGAAAACTCTCATTTTTTTTAAGAGGTTTCCTTATATTATGTTTTTATGAAAATATTTTAGTACCAAAGTCATCTTCTTTTAAGAAAACAAAGTAATATAAAAAAAGTGATTTGAAACCTTTTCAAGACAAAAGTAATTTTTAAAATTGTAGTGAGTTCTTCTTAAAACTTGGAAAAGAGTAACTTTACTTTTGTTAAACCATAGAATATATATTCATATAAAACCATTCTTAGGTGATAAAATCTCATTTTTGTCAAAGTATTATTGGAGCTTTAAAGATTTGGACAACAATCTTAATGGGCATGATTATGAGAAATAATAATAAACAAAAATAACATAAATAATAAATAAAGTCAAGTATTGGGAGTCTTAGCTTCTTAAAGGCTTCCAGGACTAAGAAGTAGATTAGTCCCAAAAGAAACAAATAAAATAAAAGAAAGAAAATTATTTTGACTTGATGAGGACAAGTCTAAGACTAGAAACTGATCTTAAAACAACAAGAAATAAATAAATTGCAATGGAAGAAATGCATGAAAATAAATAAATTGCAAGTGAGCTTATATGCTCTAAAGAATATATACATAATACTTAGTTAGAAATGACAATAATAATATGAACAAAGTAAAGTAACAACATAAATAAATAAATAAAGATTCATGAACAAGAACAATACATGAACATAATGTAGCTTCCATAACATTTAGTTTTTGAAAACTCACACCATGGTCATGTAAAGATACATGACATGGGAGAAAGAACTTGTAAAGAAAAGTTTACCTAAATAAAGTTTTTGAAGTATTATGTGGGAATGATTTTTGTGTATATGGAAGTTGGTTTGAGATTATTTTGAGAGAGTTATTTGGAGAGAGTGTCGAGAGGAAATTTTTGGTAGTAAATTTGTGGGTAGTAATTGTGTGAAAGATGTGAAAGAGAAGGGGGGTATTTATAGGAAATGAGGAGCGAACTTTTGTGTGATTTAAATAAAGAAAAATTGAGAGAGAGATGAATGGGGGAGGGTGCACTAGCCACTATGTAGGAGAGGCGAACAAAGAGGTTTATGTTGTATTTTTGTTGATTAAATGTAATATTAAGTAAGGTAGATGTGAAATAAAGTTATGGAGAGGGTAAAAAGCAAAGTAAATAGGGGTATAGGTATAAGAATAGGTGTTAGAAAAAGTAGAGATAAAAGAATAGTGTAGAATAGTAATGAATAGTATAATGTAAAGTAGATTTGACTAATAAAGTACCGGTAGTAAGAAAATATGCGTATAATTGCGATATTTGATATTTTTACTTATTGAAAATTTATAAAACTGATATTTTTGAAAAAATTATATTTTTAGGAGTCTAATGGTATATTCGGAATATTTTTTCTATTCCGAGCTTCAGGAAATGTTTTTCAAGAACTGTATCCGTTTGGGTTTAAAACGATTCGCGATTTTACTAATCTGATCTTTTTAAGATTCCTTATGTAATTACGAACTATTCTACATACTAATCTCTTACTTACTTTTTTAGGATTGCTTATACAGGATTTCCGGACTTAAACCATTTCGTGTAACTAGGGTTTTGTTGATTTTAGGGTTTCCGGTTAACTTTCTAATTGGGGTTTAAGCTAAACCGATCACAAAACTTTAGGAGTTTATAATTACACCATACAATAACAACATTACAAGAAAAAAACACGAACAACACCTTTCCATAAAGCATAAAAACCTAGTTTACTCGACCTAATATTCTAGACCTTTTATAAAACTTTCTATTGGACTATGTGGGTAAGTTCGGGTCCAACTCTTGACTTCCTCCCATCCTCTTTCCTTGTTCATCCTTCTTTCTTTCTTTTTCCCAAATCTCATGGGGATGGTGCATCACTTAGATTTCTGCTCGACGAGCCCCTTAGCCTCTTACTCATAAAGTTACACAAGTATTGGTGTACATTCATCCTTCTTTTCCTTACAACTTCCTTTACCCTTTCAAGTAGATTGACAATCACGTTTTCTCTAAGTATTCCATCATCTTCAGAGAACAACATCTAGTCGAGTCAAGAATCCACTTCTGGGGCAAGATGTGGGGTCAGTTCCCAAGATAGACTTCGGCTGCCAGCTGAGCTTGTTGCTCTTCATATCGTCGTTACTTCCATGTAGGTCATCTTCTTCTTGGTCCACCATCAATCTTCCCAGGGTATGATGGATTCATTCTCAGCAAGCATCTCTTCCAGATCTTCTTCGAGGTCCTCCTCGAGGTCTTCTTCTTCTTCTTCAACTTATTCTACCTCCTCCTTGAGGTCTCCTTCATTAGCTTCACCTGATTCCATATCCACTAAAACTTCATCATCTTCAAGTTGAACTCCCGTAAGTGACAGCGGTTGGGGTGCTTCCTCACCAGGTGGCTTGAGCATATTCTGGTACAAACCATGTTAATAGAAGGCTCCTTCAAAATTAGCTTTACATCATTCGCTGTGATCATTGAGTTCATCATGGGCATAGATGAATATTGGCCCAATTTTGTTCCAAGTTTGGAAGTCGAGAAATATGCTCCTTCTTTTCTCAACACAAAAGTTGCCTCTTAAAGCATGGACTCATTGTTAGTGAGCAAGGCGATTTTTTGATAGTGTAAATCACCTCTAACTATGACTACTTCTTTTTCCTTAGAGGGAAATATCTTACTATCTCCACAATCTTTGCCCATTCGGTATATTTCAACCCCTTCTTCCATAGAACAAACATCTCCTTCAACGATTTAGGTCTTCCCGTTAAAGCAAACTCTTAAAAAAGGACCCTATGTCTTAGCTGGTAATTGACAAAGGTCTCATCGGGTTCTTTCTAGGATTTCTTGGCCTCCAAGCGGGCCTCTCCTAGAGACATCTATTCACAAAAGAAAGGGAGTTAGAAAACTTATAGTACCTATGTTAAACCATCTAAGTCTTTCTTATTTCCATTCTACTAATTTCTTCTTAAGTCCATTTCTATTGCTATGATCTAAAATTCTTAACCTTGCTCTGATACCAACTTAAATTGTTACGCCCCAAATGGCACCCTAAACGTGATAGTCCACCACACTCAATATTAAAGCTTAAGTATGACGACCTCGGTCATACCATAAGCTTCGATACCGGGTGTAAGGCGTATGTTCACGATCGTAAAGAACCAACTTTGAAATAATTTATTTAAGAAAATATTATATAGCAGTTTAAGAATGGAAATCATAACATAATAACTAAAATAGGAAAATATATAAAGGTCTTACAATTCATCAGAGGGGCATTCCTCCATAAAAGACTAATCAAAATAATTACATGGAGATTTACTTAGAAGTCTAAGTGTACATTTAGTTTTTGACTTCTTTCAAAAACTCTTTAGGCCAAAAAGGTAGTACTTGTGAGAAATACACCCTGGGCTTTAACCATAAATTGGGAAACTGCAAAAGGTATCTATAAGGGGCTTAGCTTCTTGCTTAGTGAAAATTAAATCCACAAGTTAAGTACTCAACGATCAATAATCAATCAAATTATTTAATCAAACATATGAGATGCAATCAATCATATGAGAAAACAATACATACAATTTTCCGAGAATCATATGTTTGAATGGATTTACCCCTCCATTCGACGGTTAAGTGTTCCGGGCAATGAAACCATAGTTCACAAATGATATTTTTGTATGGATTACTAATCGCTAAAATGTAGTTGATTCGGGTGCCTACTCACTATTTAATTATAGGAAATCAAAGCATAGATTATATTTTCGGGTCCTTGACCTCATTACTATGCTCTTATCCTACCAAGGGTATAGTAAGAATGCAATGTGACTCACTACATACCATGCATGAATCATTTAAATTAAGTAATCATGGTATAATATTAGTCATTTTATAAGTAACCATAGAATTTGCAGACAAATCAATATTAAGCTAAAACATATAATAATTAGTTAACAATTCCTGCATCGATATACTTATCATAAGTTCAACCATATAAGTAAAACACATGCACTTTCATGTTTTATCTTTTCCTAAAATTTAGTACCACTAAACTACAAGCAAATACATAAGTATAATTGCAAGAAATTAAGCTCACTCAGCTATAGCAGCAGAAGCTCCTTAGTCAAAATAGTCTTCTAGGTATGGTAGCTCAGGCTCCACGTCACCTAGACAAAAGAAATACCCAAAATGAATATTCCTTGGAAGATCTACTTAAACTTAACAAAATCTTTTCTAAGTGTTTTGAAGAAACTTTAAAATTTCTTAGGTTATCATAAATGAATATATTCTCATTTTTTTCCCATTTCTTTTATAAAACAAATAAATTTTACCCTTAACTTTGGTATTTTACAATTTTGCTTCTAGTGATCAAAATAAAGTTTTCAAAAATTTTCATTATGTTGTTGATAACCTATTTATAGATTTGCCTTTAGATCGATTTTAGTAAATGAGTATTTTTCCTCTTATATTTTTATTTATTAACTTCTTAAAAAAATAACTTTATTTCTAAAACTTGGTCTTTTATTTCCTTTACCGATTTTATTTGAAAAGAAATAATCTTTTTAAGTTATTGATAAAATCCATTGTTCTTGAACTTGTCATATTTATATATTTTTTATTTCTTTGAAAATCATTATTTTTCTATGTGGGTTTATAAATTAATGAGTTGATTTTATCTTAACTTTGAAAACTAGTTTACTTCTTGTCTCTTATTATGAAGTTGAAAAGACTTTAATCTTAAGCTTTTTATGAAAATTTTGTATACCAACAAATTATTTTTGCTATGCCTTAGGATATTTTATTATGAAAAGAAAGTTTTTATTTCTTTTATTTCCTTGGTAAAAACACCCTTGTTTTCATTTAAGAAATCTATGAGAAAGCTTGAGAAAATGTTGCAAAAATCCATTTTCTAAGTTGTTGATGATAACTCCTTTATTTAGTAACTAGTTATATAATAAAAAGTTTAGTTTCAAGCTTTTTTATCTAAGACAAATTCCACTTTAAATATTGTTGAGACAATATCATTATGAAGATGCACATATATGAGCATCTGTTATGAAAATGCTGAAAATATAAAAATAAGAAGCAAGATAGTAATGAGCAAGATAATAATGAGCAAGATAATAATAAGCAAGATAATATGGTTAAGTATTGAGAACCTTAGCTTCATCAAGATAACCCGATCAAGTATTGGGAGCCTTAGCTTCATCAAGACATCCTAAGGCTAAGTGCCAAAAAGAAAAAGAAAAAGAAATAATAGTAAGAAGCTTGTTAGTGAGTTAGTGAGCATTTAGACTCTAAAATATATATAGATATGCATATAGCTAGTAACATATATACAAAGTTGGGTTAGAAGCATGATAACAACAATAATTATAATATGTACATAAGCAAATCAACATAATAGTAAAACAACATAATGTAAAATTTATTCATGAGCAAGAATAAAGCATGAACATAGTATTGCTTTTTTAACATTTGAATATTTAAGAAATCTAGACCATTGTCATGTTAAGTTAAATGACATGGTAAAAGGATATGGGTGAGAATATTTGCCAAAAGAGATAATATGGAAGTGGTAGTGTATAGGAAGTTTAGATAGTGTTTGTGTGTAGGAAAAACTGGGTAGTAGAGGAAAGAAAAGAGAGATTTTTGGGAGAGAGTGTTTGTTGAGTGAATTTAGGAGAGTTTTAGTATGGTAAATGAATGTATGAAAGAAATGGAGGAAGATGAGGTATTTATAGAATTTTTGGAGTGAAAATTATGTGAATTAAATAAATTGAAAAAGAAAAAAAATTGTATGTGTACCATGCATAGCCGACATAAATCATAGAGTGGAGAGAGAGAGAGAGAGATTTTTTTTTTTATTTAGAAGTAATAAGTTGTAAGGTTTGATGTGAATGAAGATATATGAAAAAAAGTAAAAAATAGAAATAGGTATAGTAGGGTGTAGGAATAGATGTAGAAAAGTAAAGATAGATGAATAGTGTATAATAGTACTATAGATAGTAGATAAGATAATTTAATACTAATTGTAATGAAAATACACGTAATTTAGCTATATATGTTATTTTTTGATACTGAAAAATTATAAAACTTATATTTTTTAAATCCTTGTATTTTTATGAGTTTACTGGTATTATCAAAACATTTTTGTTACGGGGGTACCAAGCTACGGTTTTCGAAAACTGATTTCGTTCGTATTCAAAAAACACTAGAAATTATCGAATCTAATATTTTTATGCTTTCTTATATTATTATGAACTATTATCCATTATTATCTCAATTTCATTGTTTCAGGATTAAGAACATAGGATTCTTCGATCTAATCTACGAGGGTTTGATGTATATTTGTTGACCTTAGTGTTTCTAGTTGACTTCCGATTTAGGGTTTATGCATAAACCATAGCATAAAATCTAGGGGATTATAGGAACATCAAGTACCTTAATGAATCATGCTTCCCTCTCTTTTGTTCAACAAATATAATTTTAAGACAACACGGCTAAAACATGGTTGTCCCATCCCACTATGTTTCTCTATGATAATTAAGAACTTGGTTTGTCAATGGAACACAGCAAGAACATGACTAATTGTATCTCACCGTGTTTCTCTTTGACCTTCGAGTGCTTAGCATATTTATGAAACACCAGAGAAACACAACTTATAGTCCACTATACATAATATTGAAGTCTATGAATGATTACCTTAGTCATGCAGAAGCTTCCATATTATGCACAAGATATACTTCACAACAAAGGGAACACATTGGAGTGGCACAATTTAAGATGGTAGCACTTAAATAGCAATGCAAGAAAACTATATATCATTAATCTTAAACAAAGTAGTTTATATTTCTTAGGGGCATATCCCCACTAATGTTCTCAATGGTTAAAGTATTATGGTCATTTATAATAGTCTCCAAAATAATATATATCGCATATCCAACATAAAAGTGTTTCTAAGAGAATCTTAATTCTATTCTCTCGAATCTTGCCTTGAAGATCCAAAGCCCATAACTGATCTCCTCGATATCTTATTCTTTGAGTGAAGTCTCAAGTATTTTTGTTTCATCAAAGATCCATGGGGTTATAAGCTTACAACATGTTTAATGAGATAATCTCTTTATTTTTACTGTATAACCATAACCAAACAAGGTTGTTAATTTCAAGCATATACTATGCAACAATCACATGATATAAGCATGCATGGGTATTTGAAAATCATACATAAAATGAATTTACACAATCCGTGTCAAGAGTTTAGGAATTTGATTTGAAGGACTCCACAATCTTCATTGCTAGTCCCTAAGCACCTGCTCAGAGCGATCTATTGGTATGGCTCATCCTTGCAATTGTGTTTCTTGTACGACTTAGTTTTCCTAAGAATGAGCTGGCCATCCTAGCCCTTTCAATTCCTCATGTAGGAGTAGTAACCTTCAACATGTGACTAGAAAGGTGCAATGCATGCCCATTTGATATGTATTATGGCTAAATATAATTGAAGTATACTTAAAGGAAATCAACAAGTATCATACACACATATGCAGCATGTAATATTAATGATGTACTTAAGAAACCATTCGTCGGTTTCAATATGCTTGATATCCCTTGCCATGCATTCATAAAAGCACATACACATACACCCATAGCCTCATACATATTCATTTTACCTTTCAATTACAAATCTAGTGAAACTATATATAAGCACAAGTAAGGTAACGAATTATAAGAAAAAAAAAAAAAAAAAACTCATTCGCCCATAGTGAAGTCTTTAGTTAAAGTGATCCTGGAAAACGTGGCTTCGGGATCCTTGTTACCTGAATAAAGACAAATCTGAAATGATTATTTCGAATCAACTTCATCTAAACTTCTATTTCCAAGAATTCTAATCTTGTTATATTTTCTGATTAAGTAGTTTAGACCTTAAAATTGCCATAACTTGGTCATTTTAATTTTGATTTTTGCATATAAGGAGTCATATTCATACTTCAAATGTTCATCCATTTCTAAGGTTATTTTAAACATATAGGGTTATCTACGTCTTGAAACTATAGGGGTCATATTATATTAAATAGCTTTTGTAATGAAGTCAAGAGTTTTAATAATCTTGAGAACCTTGTAGAAAAATTCACTTTTGGACTTTATAAATGGGTCATTTGATTTTCGGAAATGGGGTTCTATAGTTGTTTTTATTCTTTGGAAAATTTGGTGAACTTCAAAGTTTCATAGACAATTTTCATTTGGTCTTTTATTTTTCAAAACATTAAACTCTATGTGATTTCAAGGAAAGAATTTTCAAGATGTATTTTCTCAAATCTTTTCCTAGGTCTCGTTATCTTTAAGAAAAATAAGTGTAGGGTTTTTTCTGATGATTTTATCATTGGTAAATATTAAAATCAAGTTGGTTTAAGAATGAAAAATCAAAGTTCCACATCTTATTTGCTTGTTTGTATGTCATGACACTACTATAAAATTTAAGGGATGGGTTTTGTTTTTCCAATTTCTCTTTTTAGGTAAATGATTCTCAAGAATTAAAAATAAATTTTAGAAAATATATTTTACATAACAAAGAAGTATCAATATGTAGAGGTTCATAAATTTATGAATCTCCCTTATTATGCTAGGCTCTCTAAATTTGTATAAGGACAATATCAAAATTATCATCTTGTTCTTACTTTTAAATTTTGAGACTTTTAACCATCATTGCATTTTAATTTCAAAAATTATTTTGGCATTATATCAACATTTCTATGAACACTTTTATGTACATGAACATAAAACTTATACTAAAAAATACTAAAAGTACAAAAATAAAGTAGAAAGTTCATAATAATAAAATATAAATATAAAAAATTAAAACATGGGAGTCTTAGCTTATATTCAAGGCTCCCTAATACTTGAAATAATCTAGTCACTAAGAAAATAAATAAATAAAAATGAAGCAAGATAAAGTGAGAGTCTTAGATTTTAGTCAAGACTTCTTAAGAATTGAAATAATCCAATCTTCTTCGAACATAAATATGGATAAGTCTAAGACTAGAAATTGACTAGTCTTATTATGACTTGAAATAGATAAGTCTTGAAACGTGAAAATAAATCAATTACAAGGTTAGATTAGTGAGCATATGCTCTAAAGATTATATATACATATACATATAAATACTTATGCATATAAAGGTTAGATTAGAAAACACAAATATAAACATGAATATGACATAAAAACAAAGTATATTGTGTATTTTTATATCCCTAGCTTGATATGTCATGGGGATATTTTATATAAATTAATCAAAGATAGACATACATACACCACATAATATAAGACATGAAGAAGGCTTAATGTGTTTATCTAAAAGAAGAAATGGGATGTGTGTGGGGAGAAGAAAAGAAAGAGAAGAAAACTTTGGAGAGAAAATTAGAGAGTTTTTGAGAGGATTTGAGAAAGGGTGGAGAGATGTAAAGTGTAAAAAATGAATGAGTAATGGGTATTTGTAGAGCGAGTGAGTAAATTAAAGAATGAAGAAATTGAAAAAGAAAAAAAAAAGAATGGGAGGGAGAGAGAATTAATGGGAAAGAGAGGGAAAGAGAGAAAGAGAGAGAGAGAGAGAGAGAGAGAGAGAGAGAGAGAAGAAAAGAAAAGAAAAACAAAAATAAGGAAATGATTATGTGAAGTATGGTAGATTAGATACATAGAAGAGTAGGTTATCGTGTGTATAAGAGTGTGAAAAAAAAAAAAGTGATTGATATGAATGGTGATGAATAGTAATTGAAATGACAAATATATACCGATAGAAAATAATATACATGTAAAATTTAGTTCAACTAATGTTTTATTATACGATAAATTAATATATGATATGAATTTAATATTATTTTAATTTTTAATTGTTATTTGATTTTGTTATATTGATTTGCATGCTAGTAATTGGGTATGGAATTGGGTTGGTTTAACAAGTGAAAATTTGACTTGATGAATTAATACTATGTTTATGTGAAATTAAATAAAATTATTTTATTTTTAAATATTATTTAAATATGTTACCTTGATTTATGTGTTAGTCATAAGATAGATGAATTGTTTAGCATAGATTTTCTAAGTTGAAAGATTATCGAATTTTTGCTTTGTTTTTTAAGGTACTTGTTTTCTTAGGGTTTGGTATTTATCATTTTCTATTCTCATATTATTCATCAAACATTTAAGGTTATTCAACTTATCTGGCATTGTCTAAGGTTTCCTAGACTCGTGATTGGTTTGGATTGTTTTTATGGTTTCTGGGTTTTTGGGTTGAACCATATAAATTAGGTTATAGTATATGAAATTGTTTTAACGATGATCTATTTTTGTTAAATTACTTACCTTTAGGGTTTCGTGTTGCACCTAATTAATCCGCCTAAATTGAATAGATATAAAATGAGTGCAAATACTATAAGCAAGTATACTGGATCGAATCAATTAATACAATGATGAGCAGAGTATCGTTCCCACAAGGATCAATTAACTACTAAATAATTATCAATTTTCACTAATATTCAGGCAATCGATTTTTAGAATTAACTATTGCTAAACTATTAATTTTCTATAAGAGCAAGAGAGTGTGCTTTTGAAAGAAATATAATGATTGAGTGTGGGAAAACGAAATCCATCCTAATCTTGCTAATCAAACTGAAAATCATGTTATATTGACAATTAGAGTTGTTGATATTCATATAAAATTATCAATGATCTATGCTGCTTCCACAATTGCAATTTAACTAGATTTAAGAATTCCTATGAACCTTACTTTCCTTTCCAAGTCATCAGAATTTATATAAACCTAATTCCATTCCAAAAACAAGATTTACAGTAAGAATTACAATATGAATATTCCACAATTCTAATAATCACATAACATAATATCAATTATCATATTAGCATTCTTAGGGCTTTATTAATTTCCCACAAGGAGAATTTAGCAACTCATGGATATAGATTCACAAATCAAATTGAAATTTGCAAATGACATTGTGATAAACAATAAGACCAAATAAATGAATTGCATATAAAAATAAGATCATATATCACCAATTCAAATAACAAAAGCTTCAAATGAAAAATCAGTCCTTGCAAAATGTATACAAAGTTTCTCAATCACTACAATTTAATCTCGGAACAACTCTCTCTTCAATATATCTATTCTAAAATTGAATCTAATGTATTCTAATATGTTTCTGATCATTTTGAACAAAGGAACCATTTGAAACGCTTCAATTCATTTTTGTAGTTACAGAATGTACACCGGCCTTTTCAACTTCTACGCCATCGGTGTTCATGGTGGCATTTAATACTACACAAGGCTACATAGGTGGTGCTAAAGATAGTGTTGAAAAATTGCATTGTGGGGACTCTCAACATCGTCTCAATGCCAACAACGTTGATTCTTCATTTGCCAGCATAAAAGCAAATTGCAGAAGCTGTTTAAGTTCTTCCTTCTACGTTGGCAGCGTTCGTTCTATCATTTAAATTTTAGGTTCTATTGATGCTCAAGGTGACGCAACACAGGAGCAAATGTAACCTAGGGTTTTATCCCAATACGTTGATTCACACTAGAATACCATCCTATGATCCTCAAATACCTGTTGATTCAATGAATAACTAGGTAATTTAGCATAAAACACACAATCCTCACAAGGAATATGTTATTTGGAATAAAGAGAGAACACTCTCAACAAGTTCATTCAACAAAAGATCAAAACTATCCTTCATATGTAGTAAGGCTTATATATACATAAGCAAGCATGAAAGCTGAGTAAAAGGAAAAAAGAGTAAAAAAAAGATATTCTATTAAATGATATTAAAAGAAGGAAAGACTACTAAAAAAAGGATCCTATTAAGTTGACTTTGACTTGACTTTGACTTGGCTTTAAAAGAAACTATTATTTGACTAAAAAAAATCCTTTTAAATATCCTATTAAAAGGGTATTAAAAAAAAGGAAAACATATAATATTTCTAAAATTGCAAAATTATAAAAATTTGAAAGACGATCAACAAAGGCTGGCTCCAAAGCTGGCGGCTTATCCTTAAAGGTCAACGACATAGACTTTAAAGGTCGGCAGTGTAAATGACCGGTATAGACTTCAACACTAGTTCCTCCTCGCCATCCTATGCCATTTCTCCAAATAACTATGATCAATCTCTTCCACTGCATCACAAGGTTGCCCTAACGCCGAGGGCCTATATGTCAAATTTGCTGGTGTTAGATGAAAATTTTGAAGGTCAATGGAATTCTTCTTCATGGCCGCCTATGGTGATGCCAGCCTTAATATTTTGCATGTTCTTCCTTATTAAGGCTGGCACAATGCCGGTAGTGTCGATGCTTTATTTGCCAGCGTTTGTATAAAATTTCCAAAGTTGGCTTTTTTTTCTCTGTTTAAAGCCAGTGGTGCTCCTCTGTATTTGGCCGGTATTGATTGAATTTCTTGAAAAATCTTGCTCAACTTCCTTAACTTTGCTTTCCATGTTCTACTTTGACCTGAAACATCAAATTAAGCAAGGCAAAGTACCAATATTACAATTTATAAAGATTATAAAAGATTATTCATCAATTGCACAATTGAAAGTTGTATAAAATATGACTTTATCAACTCCCTCATACTTGGACTTTTGCTTATCCTTAATTAAGAACATAATTTGCAATTTTTCATAGATAGTACAATCTTTCTATTTTATAGTATTCAAGGATCATTTCTTTTCTTTTTACTTGCATATGTGGTGTCTACTGCTCTAACCAAACTAGTTATATGTAACTAGATTACTTTATTCAAAATTCAGTACCTAATCTAGATGAAACAAATTTTAATCCTAGTGTTTAACCAAAGAATTTCATATTTAAAAGTAGACACTCAATCCATTAAGGAAAAATACTTATTTAGACTTCATAGGACTTTTAGCATGCATATACTTTTAGTAACACATAGTGAAAGCATATGGTATCTACCTGTCTCTTAGATTTTTTCCTTTTTTTTAAGTCTCATTTCATGCTCAAGCATTCATATTCTTTTTCTTTTCATACAAGCCTTTATTCTCTTTTTTTGGGAGGTTTTTGCCTCCATCTTTTTGTTTTTCAAAGTTCATGAATTGAACTTTTGTCTTTCCTCCCTTCTCGTTATAATGAGTTCATTAAGTAAGCACATCCTGGGCTCATCACCTAAGTAACCAGGTTTTAAAGAACCCCTAAGAACTCTTCCTTACTTTAACATTCAAGTTCAGATACTCTTAACTCAAATACGAGTCATTAGAGTAGAGGCTATGCTTATTTCTTTCTTTTCTTTGAATGCAATAACAAATTAAGACTTTTTTTTTTTTAATAAAGGATCACTAAGTGAAAAGTTTCATCTCCCTCTTTCCTTAAGTGTTTGAAAGTTATTAAAACAACTCTTAAGAGTATATACAATCTAAAATTTCCTAGAAGTAGACCTGTTTATTTTTCATAAAAGGACTCGACCTACTCTCAAATCTCTAATTTTAAAGCTAAATAAAAGGTAAACTTGTTCTTTAAGGATTTCACCACTTAATTTTAACCAAGTAAACTAATTATAACAATAGGTCACTAAGGCACTTAGCAAGTTATTTTCACTTCCTTTTCAGATGCTATCAATCGATTTCTTATAAAATCTCAAGATTTCAATCAAAAATTTGAAAAAAATTTGGCCTCATTTTGACAGACAATGCTTTAGGACAAAAATTCAAAGTGTGGGTACACAATTCAATACAATACAAATTCAAATGTCACATGATATTCAATCAACCAATACTTCAAACATCAAAGTGATATTCATATCCATTTCATTCTCCACTTTAGATTATCCCTTTCCCCATACTTAAATTAAATAAAGACCTCATTGTTTCTAATTCAACTCAATTAAGAGGAAAGTTATAAAAGTAAAGTAAAATTGATGCTTCCCTAAGTTCATTTTGTTTCGGAGTCATGCAAAATAGTGCAAGAGAGAGTGTTTTCTATCATCAGTCAACCCTATAATCACTACAAAAGATAAAACAAAGAAAAACAAAATATCAAAGATAAAAAGAAAACACTATCTAATTGTATAAACCATAAGCAGATATAAAGTTTACCTAAATGAATTGGGTGCTTAATAAGTACTGGCCATCAAAATATAAAAAGCAAAGAAAGATTAAATGAAAGCTAGCAAGATCTCTAGCTTTCTAGCTCTATACTAGATCTGGACTCATCAGGAGATGTTTGGTAATGCATCTCAACAGCAGCTGATGGATTTAGACAAGAGATAGTAGATTTCAATACATTAAATATCATGCCCCTAAACTTCTTGTTCTTCTTTTTTAGGTGCAGCTGTAAGCTAAGTCTCTTGAGCCTCTATTTCTTCTCCTTGCTAAGTCCCCTAAGGACTTTGACTAATCCCCAACCTCTAAAAGGTACAGAAGAAATCTTCTTACTTTATAACACCTCATCTCCTATAGGTTCTTCAAATATATTCTTCCCCTTCAGTAACTTAGTGATGTATCCTCTACAGAATAGGAACTCCGTCCTAGTGTCATCAACTTGCCCTAAAATAAAGTTAGCTACTTCCACTCCTAGAACAATTCTATAGATTAAAATGAAGTTATACAGGTAAAACATGTCAAAACTAGTCACTTTGCTGTGACTAGTCTTCTTGCAACTAATAATACATGCAAGAATGTGATGAAGTAGCTTGTGTTCCACTATCTGAAAAGTGGTGGCAAGTGATTTGAATGGTACAAATGGATCCTTCTCTAGATGAATCATGTTAGCCCCGCGCATTTCTTGATCCGTCTCATTCTCCCTTTTTGGCCATGAGTTTAGTAATCCATAATTTTCTTGAACATCATCATATAAACCAAGTACTACACTTACTCTCTTCAAAGTAATCTCTGTAATCTCCCCATATACCTAAAAAGTAAATGTAAAGTCCTCCTTATCTAGATCAAGCTTCAGAGTTAAGAGAAATCTAATTGTGAGATTCTTTTAAGCTGGTTCTCTCAACTCAAATATCTAATGCATGCTCTATCTTGGATCAAGATTAATCGGAAATCATGTCTATATGGATTTTACGCCCTCCTTGTTGGGGTTTGGGAGGTTATAGGCTCATACGACCATCAATACTTGCAGATTTGCTGGCTCCTGCTTGCCCTTTAGACTTTTCGGCTCCTACTAGCCCATGTAGACTTTTCGGCTCCTACTAGCTACCACTACTACTTCCTCGTTTCCCCACACGAAGAATAGTAGTGAAACAAATGTGACTCACAAATATGATATGCATGAATTATTTTTAATATAAACTTAACCAGACAATATTGAGTTCAAGTTAAAGGCGATCAAAAACAATATTCATCATATCAATGCAAGAATCACAATTTAATTATCAATTCCTCTTTCGATATTCTTAACTTATATTCAACCAATCATAAAATTGAAATCACACAATAATTTTTATCTTTTCCTTATCTTCTAGTGCTATTGCCTACAAGCATACATAAGGAAATGTAACTCAGTAAAGGATTCACTTACTCCATGTCGGTAACTTCCTAATCGAAGTAGTCTTCTGAGAATGTGATCTCGGTTCCTTCTTCACCTAAACAAGATGAAATACCCACAATGAGTCTTTCATAGAATTTTTATACTTGAAAACTCTAAATCTATCTTAAAATTACAGTAAAATCGGATTGGAGGAAATTGCAACTTAAAATGGCCATAATTTGCTCATTTTAACTTGGAATTTCAATATTATATACTGTTTTCTACCTATTCAAAAAGATCCATCTATTTCTATAACTATTTTCATCAAACTAAGTCGTTTTGGTTCCGAAAAAGTGGGGACCAGATTCACCACGAATTTTCACAACTTGAATTCCTTCTTTTAATAAAAGCTCATTTTGAAGAGATAGATATTATAATAGTTTGTAAAACCTTTGAAATGTATATACACATATTTATTGACTCATATCAACATGTATGAAGTTAATGAAGTTGTTTCAAACCATGACAAAGTAAAGTCTTTTAAAGATTTTGGGAAGTGAGAGCTTTTGAAAAATTCCTTTTTATTTTGCTTTGAAAATATCTTAAGTTATTTCAAATTAGTATTTTCTTTTCCAAAATTTAATTTCCGTGGTCTTTTTAAATTTCTAAGGAATGATTTTTATTTTCTAAGCTTAGTTTCTAACACTTTTTGAAAGTAATAACAATTCTATATTTAGAGAAATAATTTCTTTGTTTCTTGAGATCATTCCATTTTCATGAAAAGAATTTCTAGTACTTGATGAAAAAGTGAAGTTTTTGTATAACTTTTGTTTACTCAAAAAGTTCTTTCTAAATATGTTTATGAACTCCTCTAGATTTCTTAGAAAAGTTTGTTTAAGAAAATTACTTCCTAGTTTTATTTCTAGAAAAGAATCTTTATTTTAAGAAAACCTTTCCTCATGTATTTTGTTGAGACAAAAATCATTATGTTCATGCATGAATATGAATCATAAGGTTATGAAAACATAAGGAAACATAATAACTTAAAAGAATAAGCTAGTAAAGAAATAAATCAAGTATTGGAACCTTAGCTTCATCAAGGTATCCCGGAACTAAAAATAGACTAGTCCCATAAAGAAAAAGAAAATGCTTTGACTTGATGAGGACAAATCTAAGACTAGAAAGACTAGTCATAAAGATAACATGAAAATAAATAAATTGCAAAACAAATGAGCTTATATGCTCTAAAAGATATATATATATATATATATATAGCTACATAGATATATTTAGTAACATATATATAAAAGCAACATAAAGAAATTAGATCCATGAACAAAAACAAAGTATGAACTTATTATTACTTCCTTTAACCTTCATGGTTTAGAAAACACACACTAAGCTTATACTAAGTAAATGAACACTTTAGAAAGCTAAAACTATTACCTAGAGAAGTAGTAGAAACTAGAGAAACTGTAAACCCCGGGAATTTTTCACTTTAGTACAAGACCTTATAATAGATTGTATAAACTAGATAATAGATTTAGATTCTAATCGAAGTCTAATAATAGATTAATATTTAGATTTTGGATAGATGAAGAATTTAGGAACCGAATAAAGAAATTCTTTAACCGTAGTTAATACCAAAAACGAGATTTTGTATCTTGAATAAATAATTCAAGATATGATCTAAAATTTAGACCCGAAACTTGATATACAAATAGGTTTAAATAGAAAATATGAATATAGGGATTAATGATTGTTTTTGATCCCGATAATGATTCGAGATTAGAATAACGAGTAGTGATGAGTTTATATTTAGACTTAAACCCTAAATTCAAGATTCCTAGTTAAAATTAAAAGCTACTAATAAGAATTCATGTTCAGTATCAAAAAAAAAAGTATATATATAGTTTGGTTTCTGTATTAAGTTCAATACTGCAAAAATGATTATTTACGCTTATAAACAGAAAACGATGATCCAAAAATGAACCGTTAAGATTTTAAATACAACGAAATATAAATTGTCCAATAAACTCAAAATCTGAACCTCGAACAAATAATTGGATCACGCTATTGTTCTAAACCGAGTTTTCTTAAGCTATCGGAGCCTGAAACAAAAATTGACCTAACGAGCTTAAGAAATCCTAATAACAGGAGATAAAATTATACGAATAAATAACTACGTATATATATAACCTAAATTTGTATTATTTGAAATCTAAATGTTTTGTATAACCCTATACACATATTTTTGTACAAAAACTTCCAAATTTAGCTGATTTATACCCGTATAACTCGTTTAATTAACTCAAAACTTAATTAAAATAATAAACCAATATATATATGATTTACAGTGCTTTTCGGTGGGGATTACGTTGAAGAAGAGACAGCCGGATTTTTAGATCAATAATGCAACCATTTGTCAACCAAATCAACCCACAAGACCAACCAAATAATGACAGCTCAATACAACATTAATTGAAGTGAAAAATAACAGCCCAATGGACAACGAATCAAAGGGAAAAATCGGAAGAAACAACGTAGCCGAAGTTTTCCTTTCTTCTATATATATATATATATATATATATTGTCTCTTTAAGACACTTAATGAAGAACAAACAAAATTCTTCAATTCCCAAAACTCCTCAGCACGAAAACTACTCTCAAACATCAACCAGAACAAACTGAAAACAAAGAACAACCAATCAAAACACCTAAGCTCGGATCAAAGGAAAAACAAAGCTAAAAATCCTGGAATACGAGCTCAAAGGTAAAGTTGAGGTAACTCGAGTTATTTTCATTCAAATCTAAGCTTTGTAACTGACTTATAATAATCTTAGGAACATAATAAACACAAACACGAGCTTCGGATTACATCAAACGAGCTCCAACGAGGTAATAATCCAAAACCCTAGCTTAATTTTCTAAGAATCGAGATATATATATGTTTTTAAACGTGTTTTATGTCCTTATATATGATATATAAACACTTAGAAATAGTTTAAATATGTTTTTAACGTGTAAAAATCAAAGAACATGAATCGAATCGAGGAAGAAGATGATGAACAGTACAACACTGCCCCAAGGCCGGCAGTGTAAACGCTCAACGCCGGCGGCTTACATGGATAGGCCGGCAACGTATAGGCAACTTACTCTGATCAGAGGCTACGTAAAATAATTTTTCACGTAAAGGTTGAATGAAAGCCGGCTATTGGAGATCTACGCCGACGGCGTAGAGCCGATGTACGTTGCAAGCCGACAACTTTCAACACCGGTGCATTCGATATGAAAATTTCTTCAAAAAGAATTTTACACCGGCATCTGGACTTAAAGGCCGGCGGCTTTGAGCCAGCATACAGCCAAATTTTCTTCAACACGAGTTTTTCTTTCCTAAACAGAAACTATATATATATGTATATGTATGTATAATATATCTACTGAGTATATATATATATATATATATATGTTATACAAGTATGTATTAAATAGTTAATTTAATACAAGTATTTAAGTCTATTTAGATTAATATCTAATATTCCTTAAAACCCTAAGATTAACAAAAGATATTAGGTGTTAATCAAAGTTAGTATTAGTCAAATATTTGTTCTAGATAGATAAAATAGGTAAGAATGGAAATTGAAATAAGTTAAATTTTCAAGTATTATGACTTCTAAAAATAACAAAACAATTATGTGAGATAAAATAGGAGAAACATGACAACACTAAGTAATAATAATTACCAAAATATCGAGTCGAGGACACGAATCACATATAGGAATTTAGTTAATTTGTATTAATGAATACTTTTTCTTAAATAAGTGACTTTGACTCACTAGAGGATCTACCAGCGGATTACTACGATTGAGGCAGTATGAGCAGGTGAGTAATTCAGTCATATTATACTGGTTGTGCTTGTAAGTAGTTGAATATGTAAAGTAAAGATAACCAAATAAGTGCTTGTTGAAAGTATGATATGATCTGAATGTATGATTGTTAAAATATCCTTATAAAAGCGATAATGCAATGATTGATGTTGTGCAGTAGTATAATAATGATTGTGTGTAATGTATGGTCACTTTGAAATTGATTAAGACTTATTGACTTAACAAAATAATATGAACATGCATTGCACAAATTGCATTATTGCATATATGGTTGTGACAGTCTGCTACGTATTAATATTTCGGATCTTGTTTTCGCTTGGTTGTTCTAATGTGTTAGTTCTTCCAAGGTCTCTTCTTGGCTGGGTCTATGAGGAACTAAAAGGCACCGAACGAACGTCGCCCATAGAATCGCTTTGAAATGATTAATACTTAGGGAGTTTCTAAGGAGGGATTGCAGGAGATGGTTTGTTCAATCAACTATATTCAAAGTGATAACCTTAAAACGAGAAATCGTTGATTCTCCTGTGTACTTAGTCTCTCCTGGCCAGGTAGGTCATTGAGTACTGGTTCTTCAACCATTAAAAGAGGGCATAAATCTTTTTCCTGTTTGGATTCTAGATAATCCAAACTTGTATCTGTGCATATGGTTGAGTGCTTGCATTGCATATGATTTATTAATGACTTATGTGATGTATGGTATGTCTGGTTATTCACTGAGCTGTGGTTTCGCTCATACTCCTACAATCTTTTTAGGTTCACTTTACGACCTTGGTTAGTTACATCCAGGAATATGGCTCCGATAAGAGATTTGAAGCTAGAAGTCTGCAGATATATTTTAGTTTGATGGTTATGTACTATTAGATTAGATTATTTAGTTGTGTACTCCAAAGGAACTATATGGTTTGTAATAGTTTTGTAATGTTTATTCACTAAGTTAGTTCTTTCATATATTTGTTATTTCTTATCAAGCAACTAAAAAGATCCTATTGTTTTGAAAACCTGTTATTCTCTGAAGGTAATCTAGTGATAGTATTCAAGTGTAACTTGTTTACTACTACTAGGGTACCCTCGGGGCGTGACAGAATTTAGTTGGTATCAGAGCAAGGTTGCTAGAATAAGAATGATAAATATGTGAAAGAATTGCATTTAGTGAATGTAGTAAATTAGATCTAATTAGCACTCTTTAGTAGTAGTTGGGTAGTCTTGGGTGTAATTATACTGCACAATTAGGAATAAAGTATGTGTGATTATTATTAATCATGCAAATTTTATTGTGTGCAGACTAATCCTGCTACGTGTCACATTAGATGAGAGATCTTTAGTATGCAGGAAGAGGAGACTTTGACAGATTATAGGCGCAGATTACGAGTTCTGGTAGAGGACTTGTATTTGTGCGGGATTACCAAGACTTTGGAGGAGATTCTCAGCACTTAGAAACGAGGATTACTACCTTTGTTTAAAGGCTAGTTATTCTTGATGGAGCGGGCTTTTCCAGATAATGGATCAGCTATAGAGACGCTCTACAGGTTTGAGAGGCTGATAGTGTAGAAAGGAGGTGGTCTGGAGATTGACAATATAGTATTCATAGTTTCATCTAGATCAGAGAGACCAGATCCCCCAGATTTTAGAGCCTGGGTAGATATTGGGAGAGGAGCAGTATATGCTCATGATGTTAGACAGGATCATACCCTGGTCAGAGGTGATACAGCCTATGATGATGACTTAATGCTTGCACGGCTCAGCAGATGCAGTCATTCCAGAAGCATTTTGATGAGGAAACCGCCTATTATCCCTAAGATAGCAGGTGAGTTTCAGCGTCCTACTTCTGTACAGGATCGAGTAGTACAAGAGTCAGTTCAAACCACTGTCCACACGAGGAGTATAACCACAGAGCTGTTGGATGAGAGAGAAGGTAAGAGAAGAAGAATTGAAGCAGAGAAATATGTCTCAGATTTTAATTACGCCAGATGGATTGGATCAGCACATGGAGGATGGATTGAGAGTGATATACCACCTAGCTGAGAGTGTGAGATGAGAGGCCGGCACCCAGAGGCATTAGGGTGATGGACACAGCTCTGACTCTAGCACCTCCAGGAGACGAGTGTGTGACGATAGAGATTGATGACAGTAGTTCTGAGGGAGATGATGATTACCCTTGATTAGGCCCTCAGGAGAAGGGCAAGGGTCATCTTCACCCCAGTCCTTAAGTCTGATGCTAGTATTATATGATGATGTTGTATTATTGCTTATGATGACATAACAGGACAATATTAGTAGACTTTTGATGACTATGATAGAAAGCTAAGTTAGGGTAGTGCAATTTTTGATATGTATATAATGCACTAACCATGAAAAGCTTTGATGTATTTTGGTTATGTATATATATGTGTTGCATATATATATGAATGACTATGATGACTTTTGATAAAGATGAGTTATGAACTAATTTAAGTAATATGTTTAATGTCAATAGAATGCCAAGAGGAAGAAATAAAAGTAGAAATGCCAGAATTTCTGGGGATCCACCAATAAATGCTCCTGCAACACCCCAAAACTGAATTGAGGATGTTTTGCAAAGTCTTCAACAACAAAATGTCTTGATTTTGCAAGCCTTACAAAATATGCAAACAACAAATGTAGCACCACCTGTTGGAGCCCCAGCAATGACTCGACCAAATCCTAGAGGGAATGAAAGGTATACTCCATCGGTTCAATTTCAGGAAAATGGACCAGTGAACCCAAATGAGTCTGCTGCTGAGGTACAAGGACCGCCTCAATATGAACAGGAATTGCCACCACCACCACCTTTACGTCCTCAGAGGAATTTTTTGCCGGAATTCATTAAGTCTAACAGATATTTTGAGGGAATATCGGGAAAGCCAGAAGAAGCTGAAGACTGGCTAGCTCAGATTGAGCGATCCCTTGATGTTTTCCAAGTACCTGAAGCTCTGAAAGTATCCTATGGGACTTATTTATTAAGGTTAAGAGCAAGGATATGGTGGAATTTGAAACAAAGAAGTTTGTCACAACCAATTACTTGGGAAGTATTTAGACAGGAATTTTTGAAGGAATATTTTCCAGGCAGTCTAAAAGCAAAATATAGTACTGACTTGATGAATTTAACCCAAGGAGCTAAGACCATTGATGAATATGAACATGAGTTTAATCGGTTGTTACAGTTTGCTCCATATGCTTATCGAGACAGTGATGAGCTTAAGAGACAGACTTTCATGGCTGGATTAGAACCTCATTTCCAAAGAAGACTTGCTGAATTTGAGGTTGATAACTTTGCAGCTATGTTGGAAAAAGCTTGTATCATTGAACGCACAAGGAAGTATGAACTTGAGAGGAATAAGAAGAAGGGAACTATGTTCAGGAAGAGAATGTATGACGGTTCTATGGCAAGTTCTGTGCCTAAGAAGGTTAAATTCTTCAAACCTTTCAACGTGAACAAAGGAGGAGTAATGGGGAAGAATAATGTTACTTGTTGGAAATGTAAAGGTTCTCATTACCCAAGGCATTGTCCACAATTACATAACAAATGTTATTATTGTGGGGAAAGTGGGCATATGATAAACGATTGTCCAAAAGAAAAACTGCAACTTGTTACATATGTAATAAAGTTGGGCACATAGCAACCAACTATCCACAGAAAGCGAGTGCAGTAACCGGATCTTCACAATCTAAAGGAGTGATTGGAGTCTCGGGATCGAAAAATGGGAATGCCAACAAAGCCAGTGCAACAGCTAGAGTTTTTTCCATGTATGGAAATCCTATAGAGAATGTGGAGATAGAGGATGGAGATGAAGAAAATATTTGGGAGGAGGTTGATCCTGAAGAATATGGACTCATTGCAGGTGTGTGATTATATATTTGTTTATCTAAAGTTATTAGACACAATCACAAGTAGATGAGCAATAAAAGTCCTTATGAATTGAAAATAACATGAACCTAATAATTGATACTTAGGATCAATTCAAGTAGGGGATCAGACTGTGTATGCTTTGTTTGACACGGGAGCAACGCATTCTTGCATAAATACTGGATTAGCAAGGCTTATAAGATTATCAATTGAAAGCATGAATAAGAAATTGAGAATTACTACGCCAACTGGAGATTTAGTGGTAACACGGGAGATGATCAAGAGTTGTCCACTAAAGATTGGAGATCAAGAATCAATTTCTGATTTAATTCTGACAGAGATGCAAAAATATGATATTATTTTGGGTATGGTTTGGTTAACTGTTGTAAAAGCAAAAGTTAATTGCCATCTCTGTCACGCCCCATAGGGTACCCTAAACGTAACAGTCCGCCACATGCCATATAAGATTCCCGAATTACCACCTTAGTCTCTCGAGAGTCTCATATAGATGTAAGGCATACCTTTACACAATAGAGTACAAGTCCGAATGGAGATAAAAGCTTAATTTGGCATGCATGGGCAATAGGATATAATTCATGATCATAAATGAATATTACATAATTCTAAGGGGCATTCCCCCGTAAAAGAATATTTAACGGTCCATTACAGTCATCCAAGTCTTAGAAGTTTTCTATGGAAGTCTAATACAAAAATTATAACTTCTAGGGAAAACTCCTAGCTTCGGTACCTGTTCAGCCGGGTCTCTTCGCCTAAGCCATAAATGCGTAAGCTGCAAAAGGAATGGTCTGTAGGGATGTAAGCTAACTAGCTTAGTGAGTGTAATCTCCCACAAAAACATTTATATCACAACAATTCAACCAAGTTATTAATCAAGCAAGTGTATGCATCAAACACATGAGTTCAACATACATATGACCAACCGGAAATCATATGTGGATGGAATTGCGCCCTCCATCCCGGGTTAGCAGATTAACGAATCCTGCAGTACGACAATATCCCGTTTATGGATCACGGCTAACCTACGATTATCGATGTCGTTTATGGTTCACGACTAACCTACGATTATTCGATGTCGTTTATGGTTCACGACTAACCTACGATTATTCGATGTCGTTTATGGTTCACGACTAACCTACGATTATTCGATGTCGTTTATGGTTCACGACTAACCTACAAATGCTCATGCTCCATCCCCTTGTGATATGCACATGTCAATTTATCATTTACTCAAGTAGTTGATTAAGCCAATTTACTTAGGCGATCAATCAATTTATCAGACAATCCATCATAGCTAACTATACAATCAAAGTTTATCACCCGGTTTCGATATTCTTAATTTGTTTCTCATCATCAACAATCATATAATTTCCCAATAATCCCCATATTCATATTCCATTCAATTGACCTACATTCTAGTGCACTACTTTACAAGCACATACAATAATGAATTGGGAAGAAAAACTCACTCGCCATCGGTACTCCGGTCTTCTAGTAGTAATAATCCGGAGGTAACTCGTCACCGTCCACGGGTTCACCTATTCATATAAGAAATTACCCTAATAAGTATTCTATCAACTTAGGACACTAAAACTCTATGGAAACTTAGTGAAATCGGAATTCGCGTCATTTCCGAAGTTCCGTTTTAAAATGGCCATAACTTGGTCGTTTTAAGTCGGAATTTCGCAAATTATATACCGATTCCTATCTACTTCGGAAGAGCTTTCCAAATATGAAGTTTAAATCAAGTTTTGAAAATATCTAAGCCTCGGAATTGAGGGATCAGATCTGTACAGCGGGTTCCTTGATTCCAAAAATGCGGTTTTGATGAATGCATTTGAGATTCCTAAGTATAAAATGATACTAAATGCAATGGTAATGATTTTCCCTATCATGAATGTCATGATGTGAACTTCAATGAGTCTATGTTCTTACGACTCTTTGGATTTAAAGAACTTTACAAATAAACTTTTCTTAGAAACCATTTCCTCTCAATATTTAGTAAATGAGTTTACTACATTTGACCACATCTACATTTTACATGGATTTCCTTTGGAAAAACTCTACTTTATTTAAAGAAATTTTGTTCCTTATATTAGTTATATCCTAAGGCCTTTATTTCTTTAATAAAATCTACATTTACAAACTTTTAAGTGGGTCTTTTACTATGGGGTTTCCAAAAATCCGAATTTACACAAGTCCATTTTCAAGTTGATTCCTTTAGGAAAAATATATTTTATACTTGAAACTTTAAGTATCTATTATACCTATATCCTAAGGACTTCATTTATTTAAGAAAATATCATTTTTGAAGTTGGAAAAATAGTGTTTTCTAACCCTACATCCATTATTACGAATTTTGGTTTTCATAACTTTTAACTCAAAACTCCTATGGACTTCATTTCTTGTTTTCAACATTTTCTTTAGTAAAAACTCCTTTAGACTCATGAAAAATACTACTAAACATTGTCTATTACCCATAGGCTTTATTTCTCTTATAAAATATAAGTTTAGAAGTTGTTAAAAGTGTTTTTGACCTTGGTTTTCAAAGTCATCCGAATTTTCAAAAGTCTTTTTCTTGTAAAGTACTTTTCTTTTTGACTTCATGGACCCATATATATAGATCTATACACTAGAAAGTCATTTACTAAAGACAAAAGTGTTAAAGACTATTTATGCACATATGAACAAAATAATAGTGAAACTATAAATGCCTACATGTTCATGAGTAACAAGATGATGGATCTACATTATCAAAAGCTTAAATGAGTTTTAAAAACATAAAAACCATATTTTTATAAAAGATCCTTTGTTTAAAAGACTTTTTGATGGATAAAAGTAAAGCTTTTGGTATGGAAACTTCTTTAAAAGATAGATCTACTTTGTAATGGTTCGGGATTTTTGTTTTGCTATCTCATTGTTCCTACCACAAGATCATGGGAACATGGAGTTGAGATAACCAAAAATCACTTAGCCATAACAAAGTTTCATGAGTTGGAAGTAGTGGATCTTTACTTACTTGAGATGGATGGAAGATAAGAAGAGAAAATGAGAAGTTGTATGTGAGTGTGTGGGGCTTGATAGGTTTCGGCCAAGAGAAAATGAGAGAGCTTTTGAGAGTTTTCCACTTTCTAAAAGTTGAGAAAAGAAGGAATGAAGAGAGAGAGAGAAAAAGTAGAATATATAGGAAGTGGATTTAGCTTAAAGAAGTGGAAAATTTTTGAAAAGGAGCATGGATGGGGGGGGGGCCAATTTGCGCCGGTTTGGAGTGGAAAAGGGGGGGGGAAGGCTTGATGTTTTCCTCTTGATTTGGCTTGATTTGATCCATGCATCAATTGTCATAAATTGTAAGAGATGAAGTGACAAAAGTTATGGAAGAATGGAAGAGATGTGATTAATGGTAAGGCTTAGACTTGTAGGGTGGCTAATAGGTAGACTAGGTAGTGTAGGTGGTACTTTATGAATAGTAATGAATAGTTGACAAGACAATTTAATTTCTGGTAGTAATGAAATACGAATAAAAAGGCTATAAATGTATTTTTCATAAACCGGAAAATTATGAAAATATATTTTTGAAATCCTTATTTTATTTCGGTTCTAATGAGTACTCATAAGTATATTTTTGAAATTCTAGTTCCAGGGCACGTTTTTCTATAATGGGTCTCGGGATGACCCGGAATTGAAATTTTCTTGAAATCAAATATTTTCTTAGTTTGAAATATATTCAAGAATTATAATCAAAAGTAAATTTTCTTAGAAAAGTTTATTAATTGGAAACCGAGGAAAAGCCAGAATTAGGGTTCTTAGTTCTCACTCCAGGCTTGAGCTATTCCGGTTTAGGGTTTTGGGTTTCCGGTTCTAGGGTTATCTTAGCTACTTGAAAAACCGGGGTTTACAATCTCAAAATAGTATCTTTTGTCAATAATCAAGGAAAAAGAAAACAATATAGAGGTGAGATACTTAAAGGAGTCGGAAATAGGATAATAGCAATTGAAGTGGAAAATGAAGAAGATATGGAGATGAACGGTTGTATTCTTGAAGCAACTGAAGGTGAATCCAAGGAATTGGATATTCATACCATTCGAACGTTGTGTGAATACTCAGATGTATTTCCAGACGAATTACCAGGGTTACCCCCACATAGAGAAGTGGAATTCTCAATTGATTTGATACCTGAAACCGAACTAGTATCAAAAGCTCCATATCGTATGGCAACTGTGGAATTGAAAGAATTAAAGGTGCAGCTACAAGAATTGATGGATAAAGGATTTATCAGACCTAGTGTTTCACCCTGGGGAGCACCAGTGTTGTTTGTGAAGAAGAAAGATGGTTCTATGAGACTCTGCATTGATTATAGGGAATTGAACAGCAACTATCAAGAACAAATATCCTTTACCCAGAATTGATGATCTCTTTGATCAGTTGAGAGGAGCAAAGGTATTTTCTCAAATTGATTTAAAGTCAGGATATCATCAAATCCGAATCAAAGCAGAAGATGTACCAAAAACTGCATTCCGAACTAGATATGGTCATTATGAATTTTTGGTCATGCCATTTGGGTTAACCAATACACCTGCAGTTTTCATGGATCTGATGAATCGTATCTTTAGACCTTTGCTGGATATCTGTGTAATTGTTTTCGTAGATGATATACTTGTATATTCGTCTAATGAAGAACAACATGATGAGAACTTGAGAAGTGTATTACAGATATTGAGAGACAATAAGTTGTATGCCAAATTGTCTAAGTGTGAATTTTGGCTTAGAAGTATATCATTCCTCGGACATATTGTTTTGGGAGAAGGAATATCGGTTGATCCTGCAAAAGTTAAAGCTATTGTGGAATGGAAAAGACCTGAAACTGTTACTGAAGTTAGGAGTTTCTTGGGATTAGTAGGATATTATCGGAAATTTGTGAAGAATTTCTTAAAGATTGCACGACCTTTGACTCAATTGACCATGAAAAATGAGAAATTTGAGTGGAATGATCAACGTGAACAAAGTTTTCAAGAGTTGAAGAAAAGGTTAATATCAGCACCAATCTTGGTTTTGCCCAATGACAAGGATTTATATACTGTCTATAGTGATGCATCTAGAAATGGATTAGGATGTGTGTTAATGCAGAATGGAAAAGTAATAGCATATGCTTCTAGACAATTGAAACCACATGAGATGAATTACCCCACTCATGATCTAGAATTAGCTGCTATTGTTTTTGCACTTAAGATTTGGCGTACTATTTATATGGACAAAAAGGTGAAATATATACGGACCACAAGAGTTTGAAGTTTATATTTACACAAAAAGAGTTGAACATGAGACAAAGGCGATGGTTAGAATTAATTAAAGATTATGATCTTACCATTAATTACCATCTGGGTAAAGTGAATGTTGTGGCGGATGCATTGAGCCGGAAAAGCTATGGAGAAGTGGCTTCAATACTAACGGAACAAAAAGAACTCATCAAAGAATTTGAGAGATTAAAATTGGAATTCTCAATACAGGGGTTGGAAGCTGAGTTAGGAAATCTAATTTTGGAACCTACTTTGCTTGAAAGAATTAAAGAAGCCCAGAAAGAAGATGTTGAAATTCAAGAGATTAAACAAGGAATATCCCAGGGAAAGTACAAAGATTTTCATGTGAATGAAGAAGAGGTGTTAAGAATGAATAAAAGATTGTGTGTGCCACATGATGAAAACTTGAGGAAGGAATTAATGCATGAAGCACATTATTCTGGATATTCTATACACCCAGGAGAAACAAAGACATACCAAGAGTTGAAAAATGCATATTGGTGGAATGGGATGAAAAAGGATATTGCAGAATTTGTTGCTAAGTGTGACATATGTCAAAGGATCAAAGCTGAACATCAAAAACCAGGAGGATTGTTGAAACCATTGCCAATACCCGAATGGAAATGGGATCAGATTTCCATGGACTTTGTGTGCTCATTACCTAAGACAAATGCAGGTCATGATGCTGTTTGGGTTATTGTGGATAGACTCACAAAATCAGCTCATTTCTTGCCAATTAATATGACATATTCACTAGAAAAATTGGCACGGATATATTTGAAGGAAATTGTGAGATTGCATGGTGTACCTGCTGGTATAGTATCAGATAGATCCACGGTTTGTATCCAGATCTTGGCAAGGATTACAAAAAGCTTTGGGAACCCGGTTGAATTTTAGTACAGCTTATCATCCTCAAACTGATGGACAAACAGAAAGGACTATTCAGACATTGGAGGATATGTTAAGAGCATGTATTATAGAGTTCAAAGGAAATTGGGACCAGCATTTACCATTAATGGAATTTGCATACAATAACGGCTACGATTCAAGCATAGGAATGCCACCTTATCAAGCTTTATATGGTAGGAAGTGTCGGTCACTATTGTTCTGGGATAACTTGGAGAAAGTATTGGTTGGACCTGAATTGGTTCAGGAAACTATTGAAAAGGTTTCAGTAATAAAGCAAAGAATGAAAATAGCACAAGATAGACAAAAGAGCTGGGTGGACTTAAAAAGAAGAGAATTGGAATTTAATGAAGGAGAACATATATACTTAAAGATAAGTCCAATCAAAAGTCTTCATGGTAGACAAACAAAAGGCAAATTGAGTCCTAGATATATTGGACCATTTGAGATATTAGAACGAGTTGGGAATCTGGCATACCGTCTTGCATTGCCACCTAATTTGTCTGGTATACATAATGTTTTCCATGTATCGGTTCTACGAAAGTATGTACCGGATCCAGATAAGATAGTGGAATTAGAACCAATTGATTTGAAGGAAAATTTGACTTATGAAAAGCATCCAGTTAAGATATTGGACTGGAAAGTGCAAGTTCTCAGGAATAAAGAAATCCACTATGTCAAAGTATTATGGGATTACAAACAGAAGAGATTACCTAGGAATTAGAAGAGGAGATCAAGAAAAGTTATCCCCATTTGTTTGAAAACTCAGGTACGCACTCAAGCTTTGAGGACAAAGCTTATTTTAGGAGGGGGGGGGGGGGGGGGGGGGGGGGGAGGTTTGGGGAGAATGTAAACCCGGAATTTTTCACATTAGTACAAGACCTTATAATAGATTGTATATTCTAATCGAAGCCTCTAATAGATTAATATTAGATTTTGGATAGATGAAGAATTTAGGAACGAATAAAGAAATTCTTTAACCCTAGTTAATACCAAAAACGAGATTTTGTATCTTGAATAAATAATTAAGATATGATCTAAATTTAGACTCGAAACCTGATATACAGATAGGTTTAATAGAAAATATGAATATAGGGATTAATGATTGTTTTTTATCCTGATAATGATTTGAGATTAGAATAACGAGTAGTGATGAGTTTATATTTAGACTTACCCTAAATTCAAGATTTCAGTTAAAATTAAAAGTACTAATAGAATTCATGTTCAGTATCAAAACTAAAGATATATATATATAGTTTGGTTTCTGTATTAAGTCCAATACTGCAAAATGATTATTTACGCTTATAAACAAAAAACGATGATCCAAAAATGACCGTTAGAATTATAAATACACAACGAAAATATAAACTGTCGAAATAACTCAAAATCTGAACCTCAACAATAATGGATCACGCTATTGTTCTAAACTGAGTTTTCTTAAGCTATCGGATCCTGAAACAAAAAATTGACATAACGAGCTTAAGAAATAATAACGAAGATAAAATTAATGAATAAAATACTACGTATATATATACCTAAATTTGTATTATTTGAAAATCTAAATTTTTTGTATAACTAGACACATATTTTGTACAAAACTTCCAAATATAGCTGATTTATACGTATAACTCGTTTAATTAACTCAAAACTTAATTAAAAAATAAACTAATATATATATATTTAATTTTCGGTGCTTTTCGGGGGGATTACGTTGGAGAAGAGAGAGCCGGATTTTAAGACCAATAATGCAACCATTTGTCAACCAAATCAACCCATAAGACCAACCAAATAATGACAAGCCAATGGAGAACGAATCAAAGGGAAAAATCGGAGAGAAACACGTAGCGAAGTTTTCCTTTCTTGTATATATATATATATGCTTTAAGACACTTAATGAAGAACAAACAAAATTCTTCAATTCCCAAAACTCCACAGCCGAAAACTACTCTTAAACATCAACCAGAACAAACTGAAAACAAAGAACACAAATCAAAAACCAAGCTCGGATAAAGGAAAAAAAAAAAAGCAAAAACCCTTGAATACGAGCTCAAAGGTAAGTTGAGGAAACTCTAGTTATTTCTTTCAAATCTAAGCTTTGTAACTGACTTCTATAATAATCTTAGGAACATAATAAACACAAACAGAGCTTCGGATTACATCAACGAGCTCCAACGTGGTAATAAATCCTAAAACCTGCTATATTTTCTAAGAATCGAGATATATATATGTTTTTAAACATGTTTTATGTCTTATATATGATATATAAACACTTAGAAATAGTTTAAATATGTTTTTAACGTGTAAAAATCAATGAACATGAATCGAATCGAGAAGAAGATGATGAACAGTACACACAACTCAAGGCGGCAGTGTAAACGCTCAACGCCGGCGGCTTACATGGATAGGTCGGCGCCGTATAGGCGGCTTACACTAATCAGAGGCTACATGTAAAACCCCAAAAATTATCATAATTCATTAGAAAATAATTCTAAAAGTTAGATTTAAATCCCAAAAAACGATCAAGTTAAAACCAAATTCTAAATCAAGACAAGCGCTAGAAACGGAAATCCTAAAAATCAAACCAAGTTAAAATTAATTCCAAATAAAGATCAAAAACGAGTTTTCTCAATCTGAGAAACGAGAACCCTTGAAACAAAATATAAAGTCCAACTACGATTTAATCAACGTTTACATCAATTAAATCATCTAACGTTTCCTAACACGCAAATCAAGACAATATATCCAAATAACGATCAACAGCAAAATCTTAAAACCTTCGATAAAATTCAAAAATCACAAATTTCAAATTCTCACCAAAAGTCAAACTGAGTCAACTCATAACCCTAGACTCGGTTAAACGATTCCAAGAAATAAAAAACTATTAAATAATCACAAATAAAATAAAATACAAATTTCGAGCTAAAATTCTAAAACGATCAAGACTCGAAAAATTATACGATCTACGAATATTTCGACGAAAACGGAAATCAAAACGGAACCTAAAAGTCAACAAGCCTATAACGAACCCTAGTGTTTAAATCCGGCAATCCCGCGTTTTCAAACCCTAGAAAAACGAAATTAAGTTAATGGCCTAGAATAGTTCGTAATAACGTAGGGTAACATAAAAATATCAGATTCGCGAATTTCGAGTGACCTTCGGACCCAAAGGGATCGGTTCTCGAAAAGCGTGTCCCGGAGCTCGGAATATTAAAAATATTTCGTTTATACCAATAGACTCGTAAAAATACAAGGATTCCAAAAATATCAGTTTTAGAATTTTTCGGTAGCTAAAAAATTACAGATATGCATTATTACGCGTATTTTTATTACTACCGGTACTTTAATTGTCTAGTTACTATTCATAGTACTTTTACTATTCATTACTATTCACCTATCTCTACTTTTTCTTACACATACATATCTATTTCTTACTTTTTTCATTTCCAACACAACTTTAATCACATCAACTTTACACATACTTTTTATTACACAAACAAATAAAAATAAAACAATTTCCTCCCAAAAAGCGAAAACAGGCGCCATCCTCTCCTATCTATCATCAATTATTTTTTTTTTCAATTTTTTTATTACATCTAAAATTCACTCCAAAAATTTTATAAATACCCCTTCTCTTTCATTCTTTCACACAATTCTTTACACTACCAAAACTCTCTCAAAATCTCTCCACAAATTCTCTCTTCAAGAATTTTCTACCAAAACTCTCTCAAACTAATTCATCACAAAATCATTCTTATACATAAACTATCAACACATATCACTACTCACATAATACCCATTTCATTCACCAACTTCATACCTCTTACATACCTTAGGTAAATATTTCTTCCATCTATTATTCATCCATATCATGTAACTTAACATGATTATGGTGTTTTCTTGAAACTCATATGAGTAGTAAAAGCAACAACATGTTCATGTTTTGTTCTTGTACATAAGCTTCCTATTTTATTATGTTGTTATTATTATTGTGACTATTTGCTTTATATATAGTTTATGTATATTATGTTATATATTTATTTAGAGCATATAAGCTCATTTGTTATTTATTTATTTTTAAGTTATGCAATTTATTTATTTTATGTTGATATTAAGACTAGTCTTTCTAGTCTTAGACTTGTCCATATCAAGTCAGAACAATTTTATTTATTTTCTTTAATCTTTCGGGACTAGTCCATTCTTAGTCCCGGGATGCCTTGATAAAGCTAAGGCTCCAATACTTGATCGGGATTCCTTGATGAAGCTAAGGTTCCCAATGCTTGTATTTTATTTTCTTACTTATTATTTGTTTTTAGTATTTTCTTATGTTCTTATTATATGCTCATGATACTTGCATTTACATAATGCTAATGTCTCAACTAATAAAAAAAAATAGAATTTTACTTTACTCAAAGCTACGTTTTCAATTATACGATTTATCACAAAATCATGAAGTTAGTATCTACAACATAGAAATGGAGTTTTCTCAACGTTTTCATAAATAACAAAGATACATTTCCAAAGAATCATAAGAAATAAATATTTTCTTTGTATATTATGTTAACCTAAGCTTTTAGTAATATAATATTAAAAGTTTTACAAAAAGCTCAAGATTTAAACTCTTTTAAACTTCGAAATAAAACTAAGAAAACAAACTGAATTTTCAAAGTTAAGATAAATTCATAAGGTGATGAACACACTTAGGAAAATAACGATTTTCAAATTTCTAAAAAGAAGGAACTCATTTTCAGAAGGATATAAATAGATTAAACAATAATGGGTTTTATCAATAAAAGATGATTCTTTTCAAAAGAAATGAAAGAACAAGTTTTGGAAAATAAAAGCTTATATTTTAGAAAGGAATATAAGAAAACAAGACTCATTTTCTGAGACCATCTTAAATAAATAAATTATGAAAAGGTTTTCGACAAATAAATTAATCTTTTATCACTAGAAATGAAATTTATGAAAGACTAGGGTTAAAGGAGAATTTGCTTATTTTGGAAAAAGGAATGAAGAAAATAAAATAAGATTACACTCATTTATAACAACCTAAGAAAAATATAAAGTTTCTTTAAATACTTGAAAGGAAGTTTTCAAAGCTAAGGTTTAAATGAATTGTTTTATGAAATAAATTGTTGAGACACTACCATTAGGATTTTTGCATATAAAGTGAGCTTGCCTATATATTCAAAGTGTTTATCAACTATATGTTTATACACATATATTGTTACAAAAGGATTTTCTTTTTAAAATGGAGTTGAGTTAGAAAACGGATTTGTAAAAGCTTGACAATTTTCGTTTTAAATCTGCACCCAACATTTTCGGAACCCAAATGACCTTTTATGACCAAGATAAGATTAGAAAGGGATAGAACTTTTCGAATAGGTAGAAAAACGGTATATTATGCAAAATTCCGAGTTAAAATGAGCAAGTTATGACTATTTTAAGTTGGAATTTCTTCTTATACGATTTTACCACGATTTTAAGTAAAGTTTAGAATCTCCAAGATAGAAATTCATGGAAGACTTATCCCGGGTATTTCTTTTGTCTAGGTGACGAAGGATACGAGAATACCCTACCCGAGGATTCTATGACTAAGAAGATAGCGAAATGGACGAGTGAGTTATTCCTCCTAAATTCGTTACTTTGCTTGTGCTTGTAAAGTAGTAGCATTAGTATAAGAAAAGATAAAAACGAATATATTTGGGGATTTCGGGATTATGTGTATGTATATGATTCTATGTTTATGCGTGAATTGAGAACTAAGAATATCGCAACTTCGATCTGCTTGTTTAAATAATTTTGTTTACTTACTTGTATGATTGTTTATTATTGCTAAATTGATTGATCGCCCCTAATAAACCTTAATAAGGTTTGACTTAAGAAAAACAAACGTTCACACATAGCATCCATCGAGTCACATCTATTTCAGAAGGCTGCTACTCCTACGCGTAGAGTTGGATTGGCTGTGATCGTGCGGTGCCACGGGCCATGTTCCTTCTTAGAGAATCCAAATCGCTCGGGGAAAGCGACTCTGGGTTCGGAGCCGAGCCAACCGAATGCTGTGGGTGAGGACCTGGGGACTAGCAGTAGAAGGTCGAGGACCTTCAACCCGATTCCCTAACCTTTGATACAGAGGGGTAAATCCGTTCTATCTATGGTTTCGGATGACTATTATATTCGCGTAATCATGTGATTGTTGCATTGTATACATAGCATTTGTGTGATTAAATAAATAAACTTGTTTGAAAATATGGTGCGAATGAAAAGGAATATCTCACTAAGCTAGTTGTAGCTTATACCCTATAGTGTTGTTGAAACAGGTGTATTCGTGGATTAAATTTGAGGATCATGACATTAAGGAAGTCATGGACGGAAGATTAAGGATATGGAATCATACGAGAAGAAATTTTGTAAGGTTCTTTATTGTGATAATCTATATGATTAGGGACGTAAATTTATTTGAAGATAATAGAGAATATGCCTTAGAATTGAATTGTGATATGTTATATTTTATATTAAGTATTCTCTTTGCCTTGTTACTTATTTATATCAATGTAAATTGCGCTACTCCGATGCGTCCCCTTGGTTGTGATGTACGCCTTGTACATAATATGGAAGCCTTTGCATGACTAAGGTAGTCATTCCTAGGCTTCAGTATTGTGTATGGTGGACTGCCACGTTTAGGGTACCCCTCGGGGCGTGACACTACGTAAAATAATTTTTTACGTAAAGGTTGGATGAAAGCCAGCTATAGAGATCTACGCCGACGGCGTAGAGCCGGCGTACGTTGAAAGCCGGACAGCTTTCAAACCGGTGCCTCGATATGAAAATTTCTTCAAAAAGAATTTTACACGGCATCTGGACTTAAAGGGTCGGCGGCTTTGAGCCGGCATACAACCAAATTTTCTTCAACGCGAGTTTTTCTGACCTAAACAGAAACTATCTATATATGTATGTATAATTTATCTACTGAGTATATATTATGTTATACAGTATGTATTAAATAGTTAATTTAATACAAGTATTTAAGTCTATTTAGATTAATATCTAATATTCCTTAAAACCTTAAGATTAAGAAAAGATATTAGGTGTTAATCAAAGTCAGTATTAGTCAAATATTTGTTTTAGATAGTAAAATAGGTATGAATGGAAATTGAAATAAGTTAAATTTTCAAGTATTATAACTTCTAAAAATAACCAAACAATTATGCGAGATAAAATAGGAGAAACATGACAACACTAAGTAATAATAATTACCAAAATATCGAGTCTAGGACACGAATCGCATATAGGAATTTAGTTAATTTGTATTAATGAATACTTTGTCTTAAATAGGTGACTTTGACTCACTAGAGGATCTACCAGCGGATTACTACGATTGAGGTAGTATGAGCAGGTGAGTAATTCAGTCATATTATACTGGTTGTACTTGTAAGTAGTTGAATATGTAAAGTAAAGATAACCAAATAAGTGCCTGTTGAAAGTATGATATGATCTGAGTGTATGATTGTTAAAATATCCTTATAAAAACGATAATGCAATGATTGATGTTGTGCAGTAGTGTAATGATGATTGTGTGTAATGTATGGTCACTTTGAAATTGATTAAAACTTATTGACTTAACAAAATAATATGAGCATGCATTGCACAAATTGCATTATTGCATATATGGTTGTGACAGCCTGCTACGTATTTATATTTCGAATCTCTGTTTTCGCTTGATTGTTCTAATGTGTTAGTTCTTCCAAAGTTCTCTTTGGTCTGGTGGTCCTATGAGGAACTAAAAGGCACTGAAGAACGTCGCCCATAGAATCGCTTTGAAATGATTAATACTTAGGGAGTTTCTAAGGGGATTGCAGGAGATGGTTTGTTCAATCAACTATATTCGAAGTGATAATCTTAAAACGAGAAATCGTTGATTCTCCTGTGTACCTAGTCTCTTCTGGGCAGAGGGTCATTGAGTACTGGTTCTTCAACCCATTAAAAAGAGGGCGCAAATCTTTTTCCTGTTTGGATTCTAGATCATCCAAACTTGTATCTGTGCATTTGGTTGAGTGCTTGCATTGCATAGGATTTGTTAATGACTTGTGTGATGTATGGTATGTCTGGTTATTGACTGAGCTATGGTTTCGCTCATACTCCTATAGTCTTTTCAGGTTCACTTTCGACCCCTGGTTTAGTTACATCCAGGAATATGGCTCGGTAAGAGCTTTGAAGCTAGAAGTCTACAGATATGTTTTAGTTGATGATTATGTACTATTAGATTAGATTATTTAGTTGTGTACTCCAAAGGAACTATATGGTTTGTAATAGTTTGTAATGTTTATTCACTAAGTTATTTCTTTCATATATTGTTATTTCTTATCAAGCAACTAAAAAGATCCTATTGTTTTGAAAACCTGTCATTCTCTGAAGATAATCTAGTGATAGTATTCAAGTGTAACTTGTTTACTACTACTAGGGTACCCTCGGGGCGTGACAGATACTTGAGAAAGTTTGTGGAGAGATTTTTGGAGAGTAATTTTAGTTTATGGAAGTTGTGAAGGAAGTGGAAGGAAGAGGGAATATTTATAGGAAAATATGGGAGGTTAATTGTGTTAATTAAATAAATGAAAATAAAACAAATTGGAAAGTGAGAGAGAGCATGGCCGACGCAAATTGTAGAGGAGAGAGGGAGTGAATTTTACTTTTTTGTATTTTTGTAAATGAAAAGTAAGATATGAAAGATGTGAAGTTGTATTAGAAATGAAAATTGTAAGAAATAGAGGTATGGGTTGTAAGAGTAGGTTGAAAGAAAAAGTAGAGATAGATGAATAGTATAGAATAGTAGAAATAGTGTAATGTAAAGTAGACATGACAATTTAAGTACTGATAGTAAGAAAATACACGTATAATTGCAATATCTGATATTTTTAGTTACCGAAAAATTATGAAATTGATATTTTTGAAAATCTTATATTTTTACGAGTCTAACGGTATATTCGGAATATTTTTACTAATCCGAGCCCTGGGATATGCTTTTCGAGAACTATGTCCGGTTGTGCTCAAAACGAATGCCGGACTTGAACGGTTGCAAAAGACTAGGGTTTTGTTGACTTTGGGATTCTGGTTGACTTTCTAATTAGGTTTTAAGCTTAAATTAATCTCAAAACTTTAGGGGTTTATAAATGAAAAGTTAGGATTTTTATGATTCTTGTGCAAGTGTGATTGAATTCTGAATAAAGGCCATGAATGGTAGATAATGTTATGGGATTTTGATAAGAGCTTATCAGTCATCTCAAATTATAAATAATAAAACCCAATAGAAATCCTACAATAAGCTCCAAAGTAGTGAACCTATCGACTGTAGAATATAATTAATACGGGTGACGTCCTCTAGGATCTAGATATCAAGTACTAGTATTATCGTTTCTCTACTATTTAACCTAACAAATGATATGATATTATGACTATTTTTCTAATCAATAACTGTAATAGTTAAATATGAGTGTTTTCAAAAGATAAATTCAATGACAAGACCTACCCTTCATCTTAATCCACCTTAAGCCCTAGTTTCTTACTACAAAATATTGATCAATGAGTTGTTTATGCTTTGCACTGTAGAATCACATAATTAAATGAATTACTCCCTCGAGTTAATCAATTCCTAACCCTATAGAGATAATGGAGATCTCTCCCTCACTAACACCACATAAGATTGCATTAAAGATCAAGATTCTTAAACAAAGATGAAATCTTTATACAGAAAATCAAAGTTTCCCTACCTCTAAGTGAAACGTGTAATTTTTCTATTCATGAAGATCTCTCTTATTAGATGAAACCTCTTTCTATCTAACAAGAATTATATAAGCAATCAATTTTGTGCGTAAATCAATCACAAGACAATTAAAACACATGAATAGATACAAAGGCATAAACTTTTCATTAATCAAAAGCAATTTAAATCATATGGGGTTTAGGGTTTCACAAGAATTATGGCATAAAGATTTACTCCTCCATAGAGTTTACAAAGAAAATAGAAGATCTAGAGAAGTAATCTATAAACATGATATAAACAATAAAACCCTTTTTGACATCTTGTGATTTTTGATGAAGCTCAAGCACTTTTCCTCCTTCTTGGTGGCTCTTTGCTCTCCTAGGGTTTTTGGAAATGTGTAAGGGTTGATTCAAAGCTATGAGGAGACAAGAGATTACAAATAGATATAAATCGGTTATGAAACTATTGAAATTATGTACGGCTTCCTTTGAAATGTGTCTTTTCCTCTCCTAGGGTTAAGACAAAAGTGAAAGGATTGGTAACTAAAAGGCTGGGATGGTTAATTGTAGAATTGTAACCATCCTGCCAATATACCTTCCATGTACACGGCTGTGTTCATGGCAGGGTAATTTGAAAACTCTTCAATTCCTTTGCTAATTAAGTTCTTTCCATCAACACAAGCTGAATACACTTCTTATGAAATGATCTAAATTTTAATTCTATTTAATTTCCATGTGTTTGTTTATTTATCTTAAATATTGAATTGAATGAGCATGACGATTATGATAGTTGTGTTGCTAATAGTCTAAATGTGTTATTTTGCATATGTAGTGAAATTAATATTTTTGTTTTATATGTATTAATGTGTGTGTGGTTAATTATTAATTGTGTCTTTTATACAAAGGTGTTAAGTTAAGTTAGATTTATAAATCAACCTTGGTTTTTCATAAGATTAGTTGATAGAAATTTTCCTTAGTTAAGCTAGCATTTATGTTAAATGAAGCCCCAAATGAGACTCAAATTCACCTAAAATGCACCCTAAATTTATATATGCCTTTCAAAGTTACTTTTTAGATAAGTTTAAACCTCGAATTTGCTTAATTGGACTACCTTTTGGGGCGGCCTCCCTTTCATACGAATTTTCTTTTTTCTTTCTTTCTTTCTTTTCCTCTTTCATTTCAATTTCCAAGTCTAACTCAAAGACAATATCAAGCTTTAAAAATCAAAGTTCTCTCCAAGACAAGGCATATACATGTGAGTTGATTTAAGTATGATTTTTATTTTGTTTTCATTACTTTTAGTGGTTATGTGAAATATTGGATGAAATGAGTTTAAATGCTATCTAAATTGCTTGTTCATGCATTGAGATTAGTTAGGAATGTGTTTTGTGAGTGTGTGAGTTTGTTTATGTATTTTGGCAGTGATATGAAGTGTTAGGAGGAAATAAAGATAGTTTGAGTAGGAAAGTTGAGAATGAATGGAAGTGGAATTAGAAGTGATCAAATATGTTGATTTCATGTTTTGAGTTGCTAGGATTGAGTAGTGTAGATAGGAGTGACGATATGAAGTTAAAAATGAAGTTGAAGAAGATTTAAAGGTGTTATAGGTTGGAATGTTGTAAAATAAAAACAGGGGATTTGTGTTCTGTCAAATAGGTCTGTTTTGATCGTACGCCGGCATCTGGAAATTCAACGCCGCCGGCGTAGAGGCAGCGTTGGAAGCAACCAGAAGTGAAATTCTTAACACCGCTTTTGAACACCACCGGCCTTTTTAATAAATTTTGCCAGCATTTATTCTTTAGAACGTACGCCGGCAATTTGAGAGATTAAGCTGCCGGCGTATGGGGCGGTGTTGAAGTGGAACAGAACTAGATTTTTAAACGTCGGAGTTAAACGCCGCCGGTGTAAACTCCCTACGCCGCTGCCAGCATTCAATCAAATTTTGCAAGCGTTGGATGACAGTATATCCCTTGAGTTTTTCAAATCCAAACTTCTTCAATTTTCAATCTTTACTTCATATATGAATTCCTATTGTATATATGAGTTAAATAAACATGTCTTATGCATGAATTTGATATTTAGACTCTATGCAAAGTTTAATGAATTTCCTTGTACAATTGATCTAGGATTGTGATATATAGATATATATATGTATATATTTGTGAATGAGGAATCTATATTTATTTATTGATTATTTGATATTCCTATTTCAGTTAAGGATTCTTCGGTTAGTTCTTCACGAGAGATCATAGTAATATACTAACGGGTTCAGGTACGCAATAACTTGTTTGATGTTTGCTGGGAATAGGCATTCTAATCTGACTTAAATGATTCGGCTTAACATTTGAATGAATTGGATGTCTATTACGCTGTTTAATCTGGTCCGAGGAGCAGCAAACCTGTCATGATGCAATGATATGTTAGTTAGGCGCTTAACCAAGTCATGATGCAATGACTTTACCATGATGCAATGGTACGCTATGATGCAATAGCGATTCTTTTTGGTTAAGTGGGTAGCCGATAAGGGGAATAGTATCTGAGTAACGTTTGCTTAAACTTAGGGGGAAACACCATGATTTAGTTCAAAGTTTATGGGAACTTGTGAACTAGGCTCATGTTATGGACTGAGTTTAAGTAGAGTCGAGCAATGGCTTTTGAACCTAAATGAAGCTATTATCTTCATGAAATAGATATAGAAGATATAAGTATTCAGACTGCTTATATTAACCCCTGAGCAGCTGCTGTTACTCAGGATCCCTGAATTCCAAAGAGTGATCCGGGGTTTGAATACCCTCTGTTGATTTGCGAAAGAAATTTAATAAAGATAATCACTTGTCTTTAATGCATTTCATTGGACTTATGTTGGCTTGATGATTGTATTTGCATTTGTTTTGTGTACTGGGCCTTTGGCTCACTTTTGCTGCTTTGCAGGTATTGGAGACGAGTTTTATGATGATTTGGGCTATGGGTCCATTTCGAGAGATTCCTGGATGAGTGGGACGAATAGGACTCGAACACCCTGGACTTTTGGAAGAATTTTTGCTAAGGGAAAGTTATGTATAGAAGGGTTGATAGATAAGCCTTTTTGTAAGACCTTAAAATCTGCTAGGATTGTTTTTGATTTAAGAAAACTTCTAATTTTGTAGTGTCTTGTATTGACACTAAACAGTGTATATATGATGTAAATATATGTATAGATTGCTTTTGTTAGCAATCTTGTTTTGATTTAAAAAGTTCTTTATAAAGTTTTAGTAGTTTTGATAAAACAATTTTCATAAACTGTTAGTTTTAGGACAACCTTACATATAAGGTGAAAACGTTATATGTGGTTGGGGACTCGGTACTCTAAGTCTTGGGATTTAGAGGGTCGGGTCTTTACATTTTAAGCAGCAACTTGGCATAAATAGAGTAGTTTCTGGTCACTTTTCTCCCTTGAACACTAGCATGTACAAGCCTATTTTGTAGGTTATGTACATTATAAAAATCAACTTTTGTATACTTTGCTAAATTTTTTCCTATTTTTGCTTGAATCATCCTTAAATCTTTGAAACATCATCTTTAAACCCTGAAATCAAATATTAATTAATTAAGTACCTTTTTCTTAGTAAATTCACTCAAATCTATACAAAACCATATCAAATAAGTATTATGAATAAGGATCTTTTAACACTTATCAATTTTACCCTAGCACTGAGGTACTGAACGTAATAAGAATGAATATATCTTAATTTGATCGTTATGGATCCACAAGAGAGTATTTAGATTAGGAGTTTCAAGTGATGTAGGTTGTTGGAGAACTCATGAACCTTAATTGTAATGTAGGGTATGCATTTTCGGAAGTTTACATGGCTTGCAAGAGAATGGTAGGAGATTAATATATTACAAAGGTGTATGAATGGATATGATGAAGATATGACTTGGAAACGTATGAGAAGATTGATAAGGTGAAGATTCATTCCATCTTCCTATTATGATGAACAAATATCGAGAGTTATTGGCCCTGAAGCAAAGTGGGATGTGTGTTGAGGTATATGCTCGCAAATATGAGGTTTTGTTGAAGCACAGTAACATATTTGAACCTATTGCACACACCATCACTAGATTTGTGAATGGCCTACATGATGAAATTGCCAAGGCTATTGGTTGCCAGCATTTCCAGACATTGTAGGAAGCCATCTAGACAACCTCAATGAAAGAAATCTCAATCTTAACTTCTGAAATAGAAAAACAGACAGAACTACTACAAGCCTTCATAATAATTGATTCATAGGAAAAACCATTCCAAGAAAGATCGTATGGTTGAGGTGGGTAGCAGTGATGTTATTAGAGGCTGTTCAGAAGAAGATCATGAGATGCAAGTGGAAGTCATTTATAGTATGGGTTATGATGTTATCCCAGAATCATCTCTTGATATATGTGTACTTGATTTAGAGCCACTCACATCAATAGCTATTGAGTGTTACAAGTATTTCCATGTTCATTCTCCTATAGTTCATTCGCTATGTTATGATACGTTTATGGGACTACCGAGGATTAGGGATTATTTTGATATTATTATTCCTGTGAGATCATATGAACTATTTGAGGACATCCAATGGAGCCTAGCTGATGGTTATATATATTGGCTGAGTGTTAGATTTTGGAATGGTTGAATAGAAATGCATATCAAATTCTACACATGGCTTGCGTGTGAGTTGGTTATTAGAGACAGACATGTTGACTCATCGAATGACAAGGGGTTTGAAGTGATTTACTCCTTGGATGACAAGTGCAGGAATCAAAAGCTCTTAATGCTACTAGAGTTATATTTGTTGAATACTTGTCATAGCGTTTGTAAGAATTCCATTGATCTACTTAACAGCTGAAAAGAATGAAAAATAATATATTTGTTTGTATGTGAAGGTATATATTGTTGTAAACAAAATTAAAGAACAAATATCATTCTTGATTGGTACCGAAAAATGCATCATTTGAAGTTGTCGAAGACGGGATCTTCACTAGAAAATGATGAACAAAATATAATATTTGAGAGAGAAATCCGACCAAAATGAAGAAGGAAGCTTAGAATTTTAAAGTGGGAAGAAGTTCTTATGGGTTGAAGTATATATACGGGTAGCATGAGGCGCATTTCGGTTCTTTTGAGTTTAGACTCGCCTCACAATGAAAAATCTAATTTCTTGCCCCATCTGTAAAAAACGTAGGTTATCATTTGCCAAAATTTTAAAATAACATATATTAATATTATACATCAATTAATATATACCTTTTTTTAAAAAATGTATAAATGTATATTTATTTATACGTATTAATATATATAAATACATTATATATAATATCAGAATATATAATAATATATATACAACTAAGTCATATTATATATAATGTTTTATAAATTACCAACATGATACATAGTATAAACCAACAATCTTAGCAAAACATGTGAATATGTTTTATAAACCCCTCAATTTTAGGGTAAAATTTGAGTAAACCTTAACCCTAGTCAAACTATAACTTCAAAAGTCAACAAAGATCAATGCATGCTAATGGTTTTAACTTTGGCACTCCTATGCTCGAAACCTGAGGACAATAGAAATAAGCTAAGAGTAAGTATAGTTCGAAATAAAATAAGATAGGCTAAACAGATCAGATTAGTCAAAAATTTGATCGTTCCGAACCCTAACGAAATCAGTTCTCAAAAAACATATCTAGATGCTAGGGATAGTAAAAATATTCTGAAAATCAATATAGGTTCGTTGTAAACCCCCAAATTTTCAGAATCGGTTTAGCATAAAACCCTAAACTGGAAGTCAAACGGAACCCCAAAGGTTAACAAAACCCTAGTTTACCGTGTCAAACTAAATCCGGCATTGCCGTTTTCTTTAGCCCTGAAAAAACGAAGTTGGAATAATTAGCTAGAATAGTTCGTAATAACCATAGGTTTCATAAAAATTTCAGTTTCGCAAAATTCGGGTGTCCTTCGAACCCGATCGGACACAGTTCTCGAAAAATGTGTCAGGAAGCTCGGAATAGTAAAAATATTCCGAATACACCGTTAGACTCGTAAAAATATAAGTCTTCCAAAAATATCAGTTTCGTAATTTTTCGGTAAGTAAAAATAACAGATATAGCTATTATACGCGTATTTTCTTACTACCGGTACTTTCATTGTCATATCTACTTTACATTACACTATTCATTACTATTCTATACTATTCTTTTATCTTCTACTTTTTCTTACACCTATTCTTACACTCTACATAACCTATAATCTTAACTTTTTACCTTTCCCATAACTTTATATCATATCTACCTTACACATTACATCTTTATTATCCAAAAAGTCAAAAAAAAAAAAAATCAATCTGCCTCTCTAAAGGACATGGCCGGCGCCCCCCCCCCCCCCCCCTCTCGATGCCCTCAATTTGATTTATTTTTCATTTATTTAATTAACGCAAATTCTCCCATATTTTCCTACAAATAACCCCTCATACCTTTACTTCTTTCACACCACTTCTACACTAAAATTACTCTCTCAAAATCTCTCAAGAATTTCTCTCCAAGAAGTTCTCTTTAGCTCATCTCCTTTAGGTAAAAATTCTTCAAGAAGTTTCCATGTTCATCTACTTAGTATGAACTTAATGTGTGTTTCTAAAACCATGAAGGTTAAGAAAGCAACAATAGGTTCATACTTTGTTTTTGTTCATAATCATAATTTTCTTTATGTTCGTTTATGTTTCTTTTTATGTTCATAACTATCTACTATATCTATGTAGCTATATATACTATTTAGAGCATATAAGCTCATAATCTTGCAATTTATTTACCTTTCATGCAATTTATTTACTTCAATGTAATTTATTTATTTCAAGTTGTTTTTAAGACTAGTCTCTAGTCTTAGACTAGTCCTCATCAAGTCAAAACAAGCTTTCTTTCTTTCATTTTATCTTATTATGGACTAGTTTACTTCTTAGTCCCGAGAGCCTTGAAAAAGCTAAGACTCCAATACTTGATTTATTATGTTTTATGTTATTTTGTTTATTGTTCTCATAATCATGTTCATTTAGATTGTTGTCCAAAAATTTTATTTTGAAGATAATTAAACAAAAGAAGGATTTTGTCACTTAGAAATAAGTTTATGTAAAGCATAAAATATATAAGCAACAAAAATAAACTCATTCATTTTCATGTTACAAAAAGAACTCACTATAATTTTATAAACTACTTTTACTTTAAAAAGCTACTTAAATCTTATATCCACCTTGTTTTTCAAAGAAAATATTTGTTGATACAAAAACGGTTCTTTTTATAAAAAGAAAATAAGATGAATGGCTAAGGAAATTTTCAAGTAAAGACCTTTACAAACAAATAGGCAAAGGAAATTATGGTTTAAAAAAAAATAAATTCTTTTCAAGTTATAAAGAGTTAATAAGATTATAGAAACTAGTTTTTCACAAAAAGTTCTTAATTGTTCCACATTGTTTTTATGAAGAAAACAAATTTTCATGCATGGATGATTTTATGAAAAATAAGATAGAAAAGAATGAGAAATTCAAGTAAAGGTTTTTACAAAACAATAAACAAAGGAATTTGCACAAGAAAAATAAAAATGAAGAATAGCATTTCCTAGAACTTCAAAATAGTATTAGTAACTTAAAGTAGAAAATTTATTTTCAAAGGTACTTAGGAAAAAGATAAATAAAATCAACATAAAACGTTTTTAGAAAAAAAAAAAAAGGTATTCATTTCAAAGAAATTTGCAAAAACAATTTCCGAAAAGTTTCAAACCGACATTGTTTTACCTAAGAAAAATAAATTGGACAACAAGACACTTGACATGCTTAACATGAGTTATATAGTTATAAAAAGGGAATTTTTCAACTATAGATAACTAAGTATTTATCAAGCAAAATTTTGATTTCTTGAACCAAGGTTGTTTTTGTTGGAAATCCGTGGTGAATTTTGCACCACTTTTTCGGAGCCTATATGGCTTATTTGTTGAAATTAATTTTGGAAATGAGGTAGATCTTTTCGAGTAGGTAGAAATCGGTATATTATATGCGAGATTCCGAGTTAAAATGACCAAGTTATAGCCATTTTAAGTTGGAACATTTCTTTATACGAACTTTAGTTCTTTTGACTTTTGTTTTGTCAAAATTCAAGAAAATCATCAAGAAAAACTCTTGTGGGTATTTTCTTTGGCTAGGTAACCCGGAAGGATTCCTTTACCCGAGATTATTACGATTAAGTGGAGTGTGTGAACGACTCATCCGCTTAGAGGAATAGTCACCATGGCATCGTGAGTTTATTTCCATTAAATGCTATACTTGTTGTGCTTGTAAATTAGTTGCTAGAGTTAGGAAAAGATAAACCGATACGTATGTAAATAATTCTTGAAAGAATTTAAAATATCGAAGCCAGAATTGTTTCTAATGGATTGTTTTAGTTAATATTGATTTGTGAAATTCCTTGATCGCCTTAATTTAAAATAATTATGTTATGACTTTATAAATTAATGAATCCATGCATACCACGAAGTAGTCACATTGCATTTGGGTTATTATCCTTGGGTGAGAAGGATAGTAAGCTCATGTCGAAAGCAACACTTGGCGGGAGATCCGAAAGCGATTGCTTGGCGGCTTAATGGAATATGCTTGCGGTAGATCGAAAGCAAGGTCAATCAAGTAGATTCGGAATGCTGGCGATGAGTGCTTGCGTGAGCATGAAAACTTTTTATTTAAAACTACTTGAATTGAGGTTATGTATCACCAAACCCGAATGGAGGGCGTAAATCCATTCAACATATAGTTCCCGGAAACTATATGCTTGTTTGCCCACGTGCTTGTGCATTACATTTGTTTGATTAAATCAACTTGTTTGAATCTTGTTACAAGAAGTTATTTATGGAAATAGTTCTCACTAAGCCATTAGCTTATACCCGATAGATATCTTTTGCAGTTTCCTTACTTATGGTTAAGGCCACGTGGACCATGCGGGCAGGTAATCTCTTGAACATTAGAAACTTGGATAGTGTAGCATAGTATTAGCATGCAAATATGTATATAATAGATTAGTAATTTAGGGAATTGTCCCTAAGTTTGTAAAGTCTTTACCATGAATGAATAATTATTGTGAATCTCTTTTCTTAATATGTTTTTATATCTCTTAAGCTTCATAATTCCATATATGGTCCTCTAAAATTGTGAAAGTAAGCCTTACACTTAATATAAAAGCTTTTGGAAATGACTAAGGTTGTCATACTTAAGCTTTAATATTGAGTGTGGCGGACTGTCACGTTTAGGGTACCCATTAGGGCATGACAGTTTAAGTTGGTATCAGAGCATGGTTTAAGAACCTAGGAGTCATAATTATAGAAATGGCTTAAGAAGAATTGACTTAGATAGAAGCAAGAAAACTTAGATGAAATAGAATGGGTAGAATAAGTCTTCTAATATTTCTTTTACATAGATTACCATAGATGAGGCCCGTCTCCAAGCCAAGAACTTCCGGAAAGGACCCTTCGAAACACCGAGAACTTCCGAATGAGACTTAGAGTTTTATGTGAAGAATTTGCCCTAGCAGACAACCTAAGACCATTCGAGAAATGTTCCAAATCTGGAAGAGGGGAATGATGTAAACCGAATGGAAAGGAGTATTACGGACTATTCACAACTGCCCTATAGGCAAAAGAATGACCGAGTTGGAAGTAATATATGCTGTGGAATGAATCATTGCTATCGCGGACCACCGACCAATGCTGAAGGAAGCAACCTTCGATCTTAGAGAAGAGGGAGGACGAACCCCTCCAGATTTTCGGACCTGGACCAAGATCGAACCGATGTTTGTCTATGCCCATGATGATTTGATGGACCACCTCGAATGGATGAGGGCCGACCTCAAGAATACTTTCCATTGGCATGGAGTATATCAGGGCATACTACGACCTCCAACGGAAGTATCCACCAAGCCACCTACCTTCACAGGAATCCAACTAGGAAGGAACGAGGCCCTACGATTGCGAGAAGATGGAACAGTGATAAGAGATGAACCAATGCAGGAGGCGAGTGATAGTTCGGATGGTGAACCTGGTGAGGACTCAGGGAAAATCAAGAAGAAAGACCGGCGCAAGAGATAAGGAACCAAGCCGCCGTAGGAGTCGAGGAACCTTGGACTAGCGATGAGTTAAGAATCATCCGCTACCTAGAAGGAAGACATGTTCGGGAGGACAAGGAGTAGACTCCACGATGGATACGAAATGCTCCAGCAACGAAACAACAGTATAGAGACCGAAGGAACAATCACTTGGAAGACCATTGATGAGATAGCACCAGTAATGACGGATGAGGAACTGATTGGCTATCACGAAAAAGAATGGGAGAGAGAGCGAAAGAGAAGAAAACATTTCAACCAAATCATGAGGAGTTTGAACCCAGGGTCATCCAGCAGCAACTCGGGAGATGCGCCCAAAGAATGAAGAAAGGAGGGAAGGAAAGGAGCATATCTAGCTTAGATTTTGTAATCATAGACTAGATCCATGATCTTAGTTTATCTTTTAATTCTCAGAACAATGTTTGCAATTTTCTATGTGATTTTCTTTTGTGATTTGTCTTATTTCCGATTTCATGTAAGAACTTTATTTCTATGATGATGCTTTAAGTTTAATTTCAGAAATTGTTTTGATTTGAATTCCGTTAGCTTTTATGCATATTTAAAATTTCCGTTATGTTCACCAACTTCTGGAAAAAATTTAATTAATTCATCAAAACTTTATAAACCTGACTTAGAAAAGTTTAAAACAGCCGAAATAGAAGAAGACGAAGGGAGGAACAAAGCGCCTCTAACCAACCAGACGTAGAAGCAGTCAGCCTGCCGTTCAAGGAGCCGCCGCACCCCAAAGAACTTACGCCACGTTAGGACACCTAACCCACGTATTAGAAGAAATTAGGCAAAATATGCCAGCACAAGCACCATACCAGAGGCAACACCAGCAACAGCATCAGCACAGCCCCATGTCTATACCAACCCCACCACCACAACAAGCTTCAACAGAGGCATCTGTGCATAGGAACATGCATAGCCAAAGTGCACCCCTACCTCCATCTCCACCGCCAAGCCATATAAAAGCATGTTACCTGACTTCATCAAAAGCAACCGCTATTTTGAAGGAGCTTATGAAGCCAGAGAGGCAGAAGATTGGTTATCTCAAATGAGATGTCTTTTGATGCATATGAAGTTCGCCCCATTTGCAAATCAAGTATGGAACATTCATGCTTCGTTAAACGTTAGGATATGGTGGGAGTCAAGGAAAAGAGATCTAATGACTCCAATCACTTGGGAAATGTTTAGACATGAGTTTTTGGAGAATTATTTTCCCAGGAAGTTTACGAGTAAGGTATAGTGCGGACTTCTTGCAAATTGCTCAAAAGGGAAGAACAATCGAACAATATGAGACTGAGTTCAGTAGATTGTTAAATATGCACCTGACTCCTATAAGTACAGTGAGAATTGAAAAGACAAGTTTTTATAGGAGGATTGGACGAAGACCTAAGAATGAGATTGGAAGAATTTGACATAAGAAATTTTCGAGAATTAGTGGAAAGAGCCCGGATTGTAGAAGGAGCAAGCAAGAAAAGGAGAGAAAGAATAGAAGAAGAAAAGAAGACTAATCGTTGAAGAAAATTTACGTAGAACCCCATCTCATGCCCCACCAAAGAAAATCAAGAACGACAATAGAAGGATCACCAAGAGGATATTAAGTGTTGGAAGTGCAATGGAGCACACTACCCAAAGAAGTGCCCCCAGCTATTTGGAAATGTTTCTTCTGTGGAAATACACCATAAGATATCAAAATGCCCAAGCAGAGAGTAATACTTGTCATGTTGCGATCAGAAAGGACATTTTGCCAACAACTGTCCACAAGGAAGGAATATTCTATCAGGATCATCAAAGAAGTTGTTCCTATAAGAGTGGGGAAAGGAAATGGAAGTGGAAGTGAAAGCAGACCAGAAATTCGAATCTACAACTTAGAGGGACGATGGATAAGTGAAGAAGTGAACAAAGAAAATGGAAACTTGACTGCCTTGGAGTACATTAGAGGCTATAACAGCGATGCGGGAACCAGTCAATCTCCAACCTTCTTTTATTGATGATGTATCTTTATTTCAAGCAACGGAGAAGTGTAAAGTTTTCCTTATATGGATGAATAGGAGTAATAATCCCCTATTGTGTACATAAGAAGTTTTAGTTAATCAAAATGTTTCCCTCTCTTGGAATTCAAAGTGATACATTCTTTCGATATATCTAGTCCAGACTTCCAATGACAAACAATCAACCTAGTTTAAGATAATGCAAAAGAATAACGAAACTTAAGAAAATATTGGTCGATCTTTCAATGATGACGTAAGGATAGGCAATCATTCGTGACTCTAATAAATAGTGAAGTTAAGCTATCTTTGGGATAAGATGTATACCTCTCAAGTAGGACCCCAATAAGAAGATGCAAGGAGAACATAGAATGAAAAGAGAATATTTGATGAAGGGCTTGCCAACATAAGAAAAGAAGAGACACACTCTTTCGAGTTAATAAAGCAGATTAAATGACTAAAGGAGAGTGAAGAGAAATCTACCTTTGGAGACATTCATAAATTTCAATACAAAGTTTTGAAAAAAAAAAAACAAAATTATTCAGAGAAACATGGAAAAATAGACTAATAACCTATAAGAAGTCGGAGAGACAACAAACAAGAAACTCTAGATCAAGTCCTTATGCAATGAAGCATACCACCACGAAATATACCCACTCAGCTTACAATGGAAGAAAAAGGGTAAAAACCCCAAGCCAACATGTGAACTTTCGGAAAGACACAAAGTGAAAATCTTTTAAGGGGTAAACACGTTTTTCTCAAGATTAGGATCACGATACCACCAAAAAAGGATCAAATCAAGAAGGAATGGCCTTCGGATTCTTATTGACCCCACAAGTTTTGGTAACGCTTTCTGGACTCAAGAATATAAAACCTGTTGCACAAGCCAATAGTTGACAAAAATAGAGATATAGCCTGAAGAAGGAAGGAGGTAATCAAAGAATGTGATCTTAAGTATAGGAAGGAGTTGAAAAGCCAAACGTTGGAGTTTCACAACAAGGTTTAAAGGAAGAACCAGTTAGTAGGATATTAAGATCAACCATATAGAAATAATAAAAGAGCTTAGATGAGAAGATACGAAGGATAAAGAAGAGATATAGGAAGAAAGCGTATTAAAGGAGGCTAAAGGATGATTTAGCATAACTAAGGACAAGAAAGTCAGTAAGAAAGAATCATGAGTACGGTTCATAATTTGGGGTTAACAACATATTCAAGAAGAACTCAGATATACCAAAGTTCAAGGGACATTAGAAGAAATGAAATATGGATAAAGAAATAAGAACATCAAAGAACAGAAGGACCTATAAGGACTCAGTAATGTCGGGATAAGAAAACGGAATTAACCTCCTCACAAATTTTGGATTTCTCACATTGTTAACGAAAAGGCAAAGACCTTGGAGGAACAATCAAGAGTATCTCATGAGATGATAAAGGCACAAGATAGACGAAATAAGATGAATCGGAAAAGAAGGACCTTAAAAATTTCAAAATGAGAATCAGGTGAGTTTAAAGATAGGAAGTAATCACCGTATAGTAATAAGACGAGAAGGAAGTTTAGATTATTACATAAACATATTGGATATGTGCGACAATTCCCCATTTAACAAATGGTTAGGGAATCAAGTTATGGAGATAAAAGTTAATGTTTTTGAAGGTGAATTTTCCTTATGAAGATATACCCAATACAGATATTTATCCGCAAGAGTTCAGAGGATAAGAAATGAGGAAATCAATTAAGAGGATCTTTTTGAAGAATGAAGCACAACCCAAGTAACCAAGTTTGGTTAGAACCACAAGTGGGAATTTCCAAGTTTTGAGGACAAAACTTTCTTTAAGGGGGGTAGGTTGTAAACACCCAAATTTTCAGAATCGGTTTAGCATAAAACCCTAAACAGGAAGTCAAACGAAACCCCAAAGGTTAACAAAACCCTAGTTTACCGTGTCAAACTAAATCCGGTATTGCCGTTTTCTTTAGCCCTGAAAAAACGAAGTTGGAATAATTAGCTAGAATAGTTCGTAATAATCATAGGTTTCATAAAAATTTTAGTTTCGCAAAATTCGGGTGTCCTTCGAACCCGATCGGACACAGTTATCAAAAAACGTGTCCGGAAGCTCGGAATACTAAAAATATTCCGAATACACCGTTAGACTCGTAAAAATATAAGTCTTCCAAAAATATCAGTTTCGTAATTTTTCGGTAAGTAAAAATAACAGATATAGCTATTATACGCGTATTTTCTTACTACCGGTACTTTCATTGTCATATCTACTTTACATTACACTATTCATTACTATTCTACACTATTCTTTTATCTCTACTTTTTCTTATACTCTACATAACCTATAATCTTAACTTTTTACCTTTCCCATAACTTTATATCACCTCTACCTTACACATTACATCTTTCATTATCCAAAAAGTCAAAAAAAAAAAAATCAATCTCCCCCTCTAAAGGACATGGCGCGCACCCCCCCTCTTGATGCCCTCAATTTGATTCATTTTTCATTTATTTAATTAACACAAATTATCTCCCACATTTTCCTATAAATACCCCCTCATACCTTCACTTCTTTCATACCACTTCTACACTAAAATTACTCTCAAATCTCTCAACAATTTCTCTCCAAGAAGTTCTTTCAAGAAGTTCTCTTTAGCTCATCTCCTTTAGGTAAAATTCTTCAAGAAGTTTCCATGTTCATCTACTTAGTATGAACTTAATGTGTGTTTTCTAAAACCATGAAGGTTAAGAAAGCAACAATAGGTTCATACTTTGTTTTTGTTCATAATCATAATTTCTTTATGTTCATTTATGTTTCTTTTATGTTCATAACTATCTACTATATCTATGTAGCTATATATACTATTTAGAGCATATAAGCTCATAATCTTGCAATTTATTTACCTTTCATGCAATTTATTTACTTCAATGCAATTTATTTATTTCAAGTTGTTTTTAAGACTAGTCTCTAGTCTTAGACTTGTCCTCATCAAGTCAAAACAAGCTTTTCTTTCTTTCATTTTATCTTATTATGGGACTAGTTTACTTCTTAGTCCCGGGAGCCTTGAAAAAGCTAAGACTCAAATACTTGACTTTATTATGTTTTATGTTATTTTGTTTATTATTCTCATAATCATGTTCATTTAGATTGTTGTCCAAAAATTTTATTTTCTAAAGATAATTAAACAAAAGAAGGATTTTGTCACTTAGAAATAAGTTTATGTAAAGCATAAAAATATATAAGATAACAAAAATAAACTCATTCATTTTCATGTTACAAAAAGAACTCACTATAATTTTATAAACTACTTTTACTTTAAAAAGCTACTAAAATCTTTATTATTCCACCTTGTTTTTCAGAAGAAAATATTTGTTGATACAAAAACGGTTCTTTTTATAAAAAGATAAATAAGATGAATGGCTAAGGAATTTTCAAGTAAAGACCTTTACAAACAAATAGGCAAGGAACATCTATGGCTTAAAAACAAAAATAAATTCCTTTTCAAGTTACAAGAAGAAGTTAATAAGATTATAGAAACTAGTTTTTCTACAAAAAGTTCTTAATTGTTCCACATTGTTTTTATGAAGAAAACAAATTTTCATGCATGGATGATTTTATGAAAAACATAAGATATGAGAAAAGAATGAGAAATTTCAAGTAAAGATTTTTACAAAAACAAATAAACAAAGGAATTTGCACAAGAAAAATAAAAATGAAGAATAGCATATTTCCTAAGAACTTCAAAATAGTATTAGTATAACTTAAAGTAGAAAGTTCTATTTTCAAAATGTTACTTAGGAAAAAGATAAATAAAATCAACATAAAACGTTTTTAGAAAACAAAAAAAAAAAGGTGTTCATTTTAAAGAAATTTACAAAAACAATTTCTGAAAAGTTTCAAACCGACATTGTTTTGCCTAAGAAAAATAATGGGACAATAAGACACTTGAACATGCTTAACATGAGTTATATAGTTATAAAAAGAGAATTTTTCAACTATAGAGATAACTAAGTATTTATCAAGCAAAATCTTGATTTCTTGAACCAAGGTTGTTTTGTTGGAAAATCCGTGGTGAATTTTGCCACCACTGTTTCGGAGCCTATACGGCTTTATTTGTTGAAAGTAATTTTGGAAAGAGGTAGATCTTTTCGAGTAGGTAGAAATCGGTATATTATATGCAAGATTCCGAGTTAAAATGACCAAGTTATAGCCATTTTAAGTTGGAACATTTCTTTATACGAACTTTAGCGTTCTTTTGACATTGTTTTGTCAAAATTCAAGAAAATCATCAAGAAAAACTCGTTGTGGGTATTTTCTTTGGCTAGGTAACCCTGAGGAAGGATTCTTTACCCCGAGGATTATTACGACTAAGTGGAGTGTGTGAACGACTCACCCGCATAGAGGAATAGTCACCATGGCATCGTGAGTTTATTTCCATTAAATGATATACTTGATGTGCTTGTAAATTAGTTGCATTAGAGTTAGGAAAAAGATAAACCGATACATATGTAAATAATTCTTTGAAAGAATTTTAAGAATATCGAAGTCAGAATTGTTTTAAATGGTTGTTTTAGTATAATATTGATTTGTATGAAATTCCCTGATCGCCTTAATTCTGACAATACTTGTGCTATGACCTTATAAATAAATGAATTCATGCATACCATGAAGTGTGTCACATTGCATTATGGGTTATTATCCTTGGGTGAGAAGGATAGTAAGCTCATGTCGAAAGCAACACTTGGCGGGAGATCCAAAGCAATTGCTTGGCGGCTTAATGGAATATGCTAGGCGGTAGATCCGAAAGCAACGTCAATCAAGTAGATTTGAAATGCTTGGCGATGAGTGCTTGCGAGCATGAAAACTTTTTATTTAAAACTACTTGAATTGAGGTTATGTATCACCAAACCCCAAATGGAGGGCGCAAATCCATTCAACATATAGTTCCCGGAAAGCTATATGCTTGTTTGCCCACGTGCTTGTGCATTACATTTGTTTGATTAAATCAACTTGTTTGAATCTTGTTACAAGAAGTTATTTATGGAAATAGTTCTCACTAAGCCATTAGCTTATACCCCGATAGATATCTTTTGCAGTTTCCTTACTTATGGTTAAGGCCACGTGGACCATGTGGGCAGGTAATCTCTTTTGAACATTAGAAACTTAGATATAGTGTAGCAAAGTATTAGCATGCAAATATGTATATATAGATTTGTAATTTAGGGAATTGTCCCTGAGTTTGTAAAGTCTTTGCCATGAACGAATAATTATTGTGAATCCTCTTTTCTTAATATGTTTTTATATCTCTTAAAGCTTCATAATTCCATATATGGTCCTCTAAAATTGTGAAAGTAAGCCTTACACTTAATATAAAAGCTTTTGGGACTAAGATTGTCATACTTAAGCTTTAATATTGAGTGTGGTGGACTGTCACGTTTAGGGCACCCATTGGGGCGTGACATTCGTAATTTCGTAAGGATTCATAAAATATCAGTTTCATTATTTTTTAGTATCTAAAAATATGAGATATAGTACCTTTATGCGTATTTTCTTACGATAGGTAATTTATTTATCTTATTTACTATTTATTGTGCTATTTTTGCTATTCACTACCATTCTTCTATCTTTACTTTTTCTTACCACCTATTCTTACAACTTATACACCTATCTCTTATATTTTCTTTTCTCATCAAACTTTATACATAACGTACCTTACATCTTATGTACTTTTCATTACAAAAATACAAAATTAATCAAATCTGTAAACCCCCGAAATTTTGTGAACAATTAAAGCTTAAACCCTAATTAGAAGTCAACCGAAATTCCAAAATCAACAAAACCCTAGTCTATCGTAACCGTTCAAGTCCGACATCCCTGTTTAAGAAACCCTAAGAAAGTAAGAAAGTGTTTAATGAGTAGAATAGTTCGTAATTATCTAGGAAGCTTAAAAAGATCAGTTTAGTAAAACTGCGACTCGTTTTGAACCCGATCGAACACAGTTCTTGAAAAACGTGTCTGGGGGCTCGGAATAGTAAAAATATTCCAAATATACCGTTAGACTCGTAAAAATATAAGATTTTCAAAAATATCAATTTCATAATTTTTCAGTAGCTAAAAATATCAGATATCACATTTATGCGCATATTTTCTTATTACCGATACTTAAATTGTCATGTCTACTTTACATTATACTATTTATCCATCTCTAATTTTTCTTACAACCTACTCTTACAACCCATACCTCTATTTCTTACAATTTTTATTTCCAATACAACTTCACATCTTTCTTGTCTTACTTTTCATTTACAAAATATAAAAAAATAAATTTCTCTCCCTCTCCCCTTTATAATTTGCATCGGCACCTCTCTCTCACCCTCCAATTTGTTTTATTTTCATTTATTTAATTAACACAATTAACCTCCCACATTTTCCTATAAATACCCCATCTTCCTTCCACTTCTTTCACACCTTTCATATACTAAAGTTACTCCCCCAAAATTCTACAAGAATTCGCTCTCAAAGAGTTCTCTCAAGTTTAGTTCTTTTAGGTAATATTTCTTCAAGTCCTCTTTATGTTTATTTACTTAGTATGAGTTTAGTGTGTGTTTTCTAAGCCATGAAGGTTAAAGAAAGCAACAATAGGTTCATACTTTGTTTTTGTTCATGATTTAATTTCTTTCTGTTGCTTTTATACATATAATTATCTAAATATATATACGTAGATATATATATCTTTTAGAGCATATAAGCTCATTTGTTTTGCAATTTATTTACTTTCCTTGCAATTTATTTACTTTCATATTGTTTTTAAGACTAGTCTTTCTAGTCTTAGACTTGTCCTCATCAAGTCAAAACATTTTCTTTTTCTTTATGGGACTGGTCTTTTCTTAGTCCTGGGATACCTTGATGAATCTAAGGTTCCAATACTTGATTTATTTCTTTACTAGCTTATTCTTTTAAGTTATGAATCTAAGGTTCCAATACATGAACTAATGACTTTTGTCTCAACAAAATAAATAAGGAAAGGTTTTCTTAAAAATTCTTTTCTAAAAAAAAGTAGGAAGTGATTTTCCTAAACAAACTTTTCTAAGAAATCTAGAGGAGCTCATAAACATACATAGGGAGAGCTTTTTGAAATAAACAAAGATTTTACAATAACTTCACTTTTTCATCAAATACTAGAAATTCTTTTATCAAAATGAAATGATCTCAAGAAATCAAGAAATTATTTCTCTAAATATAGAATTGTTATACTTTCAAAGTGTTGGAAACTAAGCTTAGAAAATAAAATCATTCCTTAGGAATTTAAAGAGATTACGGAAATAAAATTAGGAAAAGAAAAATACTCATTTGAAATAACTTAAGATATATTCAAAAGAGAAATATTTCAAAAGTACTCACTTTCCAAAAATCCTTAAAAGACTTTACTTTTTCTTGAGACAACTTCATTAACTTCATACATTCGATATGAGTCAATTAATATATGTATATACATTTCAAAGGTTTTACAAGCTATTTCTATATCTATCTCTTTAAAATAAGCTTTGGATAAAAGGAAGAAATCAAGTTTATAAAAATTCGTGGTGAATCTGGTCACACTTTTTCATAATCCTAATGACTTAGTTTGATGAAAATAAGTTTAGAAATAGATAGATCTTTTCAAATAGGTAGAAAACAGTATATTATATATATGAAATTCCGAGTTAAAATGAGCATGTTATGGCCATGCTAAGTTGGAATTTCGCACATATACGATTTTACCATAATTTTAAGAAAAGTTTAGAATTTTCAAGAATAGAAATTCTATGAAAAACTCATTTTGGGTATCATCTTGTTTAGGTGAAAGGAGGAACGAGATCACTTTCCCGAAAGATTACTTCGATTAGGATTTACTGACATGGAGTGAGTTAATCTTTTACTAGTTACATTTCCTTGTTTGTACTTGTAAGTAGTAGTGTCACGCCCCAAAGGGTACCCTAAACGTGACAGTCGCCACACTCAATATTAAAGCTTAAGTATGACAACCTTAGCCATCTCAAAAGCTTTTATATTAAGTTTAAGACGTGCTTTCACAACTTTAGAGGACCATATGTGGAATTATGAGGTTTAAGAAGATATAAATAACACATTTAAGAAAAGAGGATTCACAATAATTATTTATTCATATCAATGGTTTTACAAACTTAAGGACATTTTCCCCGATCTCTAATCTATTACATGAATATTTGTACATCATTACTACTAATACACTTTATCTAAATTTCTATTACCCAAAAAGAAATTACCTGCCCGCAGGATCCACGTAGCCTTCACCATAAGTAGGGAAACCGCAAAAGATATCTACCGGGGTATAAGCTAATAGGCTAAGTGAGAACTATTTCCATAAATACCTTCTTGTAATAAAATCTCAAACAAGTTGATTAAACAAACAAATGTAATGCAACAACCACGTCGGCAAACAAGCATATAGTTTTCCGGAAACTATATGTTGAATGGATTTGCGCCCTCCATTCGAGGTTTGGTAATACTTATCCTCAAATCAGGTAGTTTTAATTTAAAAAGTTTTAAGCTTGCGAGCACTCATCGCCAAGCATTCCAAATCTACTTGATTTGACCTTGCTTTCAGATCTTCCGCCAAGCAATCGCTTTCGGATCTCCTGCCAAGTGTTGCTTTCAACATGAGCTTACTATCCTTCTCACCCAAGGATAATAACCCAAAATGCAATGTGACTTACTCCGTGGTATGCATGAATTCATTTATTTATAAAGTTATAGCATATTTATTTTTAAATTTAAGGCGATCAAGGAATTTCATACAAATCAATTTATAATAAAAACAATCATTTAAAACAATTCCGGCTTCGATATTCTTAAAAAATCTTTCAAAGAATTATTTTACATACATATCGGTTTATCTTTTCCTAACTCTAATGCAACTAATTTACAAGCACAACAAGTATAGCATTTAATGAAAATAAACTCATGATGCCATGTCGACTATTCCTCTAAGCGGATGAGTCGTTCCCACACTCCACTTAATCGTAATAATCCTCGGGTAAAGAAATCCTTCCTCGGGGTCACCTAGCCAAAGAAAATACCCACAATGAGTATTCCTTGATGATTTTCTTGAATTTTGACAAAACAATGTCGAAGAACTTTAAAGTTCGTATAAAGGAATGTTCCAACTTAAAATGGCCATAACTTGGTCATTTTAACTCGGAATTGCGCATATAATATACCGATTTCTACCTACTCGAAAAGATTTACCCATTTCTAGAATTTGTTTCATCAACAAAGCCATATAGGCTCCGAAACAGTGGCAACAAGATTCACCACGGATTTTCCAACACAAACAACTTTGGTTCAAGAAATCAAAATTTGTTTGATAAATACTTAGTTATTATATAGTTGAAAAGTTCTCTTTTTATGACTACTTAGCTCATATTCATTCATGCTCAAGTGTTTTGTTGTCCATTTAATTTTACTTAAGTAAAACCATGTCAATTTTGGAGTTGTTTTAGGAAAATATAGTTTACAAGAATTTCATGTTTGTAAACTCCTTGAAACGACTATTTTGTTTCTTTTTATTTTACAAAAAGTTTTATGTTGACTTATGTATATATATCCATGTAACTTTTTCAAAATAAATTTTTCTTCTTTCTAAGTTTTCTACGCTAATACTATTTTAGAGTTTTTAGAAAATACATTATTATCCCTATTCATTTTTCTTGTACAAATTTCTTTGTCTATAAAAAATCTTCTTTTGGAAATTTCTCATTCTTTCCTCATGTCTCATAAAAATTATCCATGTATAGAAATTTATTTTCTTGATAAAAACAAGGTAGATCAATATGTGACTTAAGAAACCTTTTTTTTTTTTTATAGTAAAGTAGTTTCTAAAATTTTAGTGGTTTTTTCTTGTAGCTGAAAAGAATTAACTTTATTTTTGTTTTCAACCAGAGATTTTCTTTGCCTATTTGTTTGTAAAGGTCTTACTTGAAAATTCCCTTAGCCCTTCATCTTGTTTATCTTTTTTTATAAAAGAACCATTTTGTATCAACAAATAGTTTCTTTTGAAAAGCAAGTGGAGTTAAAGGTTAAGTAGCTTTTTAAGGTAAAAGTAGTTTCTAAAATTTATAGTGAGTTCTTTTTGTAACTTGAAGGAAATGAGTTTATCTTTTATTGTCTTATCAGATTTTATACTTTACATAATCGTATCTCTAATGACAAAAATTTTCTTTTGTTTAATTATTTTTAGAAATTAAAATTTTTGGATAACAATCTAAATGAACATGATTAGGAGAATAACATAAAACATAATATAAAGTCAAGTATTGGAGTCTTAGCTTTTCAAGCTCCCGGGACTAAGTAGACTAGTCCCAAAACAAAATAAAATGTAAGAAAAGAAAAACTTGTTTGACTTGATGAGGACAAGTCTAAGACTAGAGGCTAGTCTTAATTCAACAGAATATAATATAAATTACAATTGAATAAATAAATAAATTGCTTTGCATGAAATAAATAAATTGCAAGTGAGCTTATATGCTCTAAAGTATATGTATATATATAATAGTATATTAACAATAACAACATAAACATAAATGGATTGGCATGAACAAGAACAATATATGACATAATATAGTTTCCATAACTTGTAGTTTTTGGAAACTCACACTATGATCATGTAAAGTTACATGACATGAAGAAAGAAGGAAATAATAGAAGGTGGCTACCTAAAGGAGACTTTGGTATGGTTATGTGGTTATGGGTATTAGTTGTTGGTAGAAGTTGTTGTAGAAATATTTGAGAAGTTTTGGGATGGTTTTTTGAGAGATTTTTGGTAAGAATTTGGGTAGTGAATGTGTGAAAGAAGTGAAAGAGGAAGGGGGTATTTATAGAAATGAGGAGTGATTTTTGTGTGATTAAAAAAAAAATAAAACAAATTGAGAGGGAATGGGGGACAAGGGGCGCCAGCCATGCATGTAGTAGGGGGAAAGTGATTTTATTTTTATTTTTTTTTTGATAAATGAAAGATGTAATGTGTAAGGTAAATGTGAAATAAAGTTATGGGAAGGTAAAAAGTTAAGGTTATAGGTTATGGAGTATGTAAGAATAGGTGTAAGAAAAAGTAGAGATAAAAGAATAGTGTAGAATAGTAATGAATAGTGTAATATAGATAGATATGATAATAAAGTACAAGTAGTAGAAAATATGCGTATAATAGCTATATCTATAATTTTTAGCTACCGAAAAATTTGAAATTGATATTTTTGAAACCTTATATTTTTACGAGTCTAATGGTGTATTCAGAATATTTTACTATTTCGGGCTCCCGGAACACTTTTCGAGAACTGTGTCTGATCGGGTTCGAAGATCACCTAAAATTCAAAAAACTGATTTTTTATAAAACCTATAGTTATTACGAACTATTCTAGCTAATTATCCCAACTTCGTTTTCCAGGGTCAAGGAAAACGGCAATGCCGGATTTAATTGGTTACAGTAAACTAGGGTTTTATTGACCTTTAGGGTTCCGTTTGACTTCCGATTTAGGATTTTATGCTAAACCAGTTCCAAAAAATTTGGGGGTTTACAAGTAGCACTAAAAATTAAGAAAAAGATAAAAGTATTGTGTGATTTGAATTTATGATTGGTTGAATATAAGTTAAGAATATCGAAAGAGGAATTGATAATTAAATTGTGATTCTTGCATTGATTTGATGAATATCGTTTTTGATCGCCTTTAACTTGAACTCAACATTTTCTAGTTAAACTTATATGAAAATGATTCATGCATATCATATTGGTGAGTCACATTTGTTTCACTACTATTCTTGTGTGGGGAAACGAGGAAGTTGTAGTAGTGGCTAGTAGAAGCCGAAAAGTCTACATGGGCTAGTAGGAGCAGGGCAAGCAGGAGCCAGCAACTCTGCAAATATTGATGGTCGTATGGGCCTGAAATGTCACGCCCCGAGGGTATCCTAGTAGAAGTATACAAGTCACACTTGAATACTATCACTAGATTACCTTCAGAGAGTGGCAGGTTTTCAAAACAACAGGATCTTTTAGTTGCTTGATAAGAAATGATAAATGCATATAAGAAATAAATTGGTAAATAACTACTATCTTAATCATAAAGTATCACAGAACTACTACAAACCAGGTAGTCTTTCTGTAGTTCACAACTAATAAAATAGCGCTAGATAATCTATTCTAGGTATACATAACCATTAATCCAAAGTATAACCATAGACTTCCAGCTCCTAAGCTCTTACCGGAGCCATGTTCCTGGAAGTGACTAACCAGGGTCGAAGTGTAGACCTGAAAAGACTGTTGGAGTATGAGCGAAACCACGACTCAATGAATAACTAGACATATTATACATCACACAAGTTATTAGCAAATCATATGTAATGCAAGCACTCAATCATATGCACAGATACAAGCTTGGATGATCTAGAATCTAAACAGGGAAAAAGATTTACACCCTCTTTTTCAGGGTTGAAGAACAATTACTCTGTGACCCACCTGCCCAGGAGAGACTAAGTTTACAGGAAAATCAACGATTTCTCGTTTTAGGGTTATCACTTTAAATATAATAAATTTAACTGACCTATATCCACCTTAGAAACTCCCTAAGTATTAATCATTTCAAAGTGATACTACGGGGCGGCGTTCTTCATTACCACTTAGTTCCCGTAGAACCAACGGAACAAAGAAAACCTTAGAAGAACTAACACATTAGAACAACCAAGCGTTAATAGAGAACCGAAACATTAATACGTAGCAAGCTCTCACCCATCTTTATATGCAATGATGCAGTACGTGCAATGCATGACCAGATTATTTATTAAGTCAATAGTTCTTATTCAATTTCATAGTGATCATACATTACACACAAACGTCATCATATTACTTCACAACATCAAATCATTGTATTATCACTTTTGTAATGATAGATTAACAATTCATACAATCAGATCACAATATACTTCCAACAAAACATTCATTTGATTGTCTTTGTGTTATATATTCAACTATTTACAAGCACAAACAGTACAATATGATTGAATTACTCACCTGCTCATACTAACTTAATCGTAATAATCGGCTGGAAGATCTTCTAGGGTATCAAAGTCACCTATTAAGATAAATAAATATTCATCAATATAAAATAAATTATATAACTAAATTCCTATACGTGGCTAGTGTTCTAAGCTTGATATTTATCAAGTTTTGGTAGTTATTTATACTAATTTTATGTTATTTTATACCGAACTTAATATAAAAAATTATATTTGTTTATTATTACTTAGTGTCGTTGTGTTTCTTCTATTGTATTTCGTATAATTATTTTATTATTTTTGGAAATCACATTATTCGTAAATTTTGCTTATTTCAATTTCCATTCTTACCTATTTTATCTATTTAGAACAAATATTTGACTATTTTTAACTTTTATTAACACTTAATATTTTTCTCCAATTCTAGGGCTTTAAGAATTATCAAATAATACATAAATTTATTATAAATGTTTGAATCTTGTTATCTTCTTAATAAGTTTTATATTATCATATATATATTTATTTATTATATAGTAGGCTTATTGTATATATATATATATATGTATATATAAATTTGTTCATATAAAAACAAGCTTTCGTAGAAGAAATATGGTTGTACGCCGCTCAATGCTGTCGGCTTTGAAGCTCAGGTGCCGGCGTTCTCTTGTTTTTGAGTAAAATTTCGTATCAAGTGCACTGGCTTGTAAGGTGCAAGCGTTCACGTGTACGTCGGACTCTACGTCGCCGGTGTAAAATCTCAGGTATCCAGCCTTCGTTCATTTTTACGTGAAAATAAATTTTACGTAACTTCTATTCAGTATAAGTCGTATCTACACCGTCGGCTTATCCTTGTAAGTCGGCGGCGTTGGACGTTTACACTGTTGGCTTATGGACAGTGTTAGCACTGTTCATCATCTTCTTCGATAATCCAATTCATATTTCTTAAATTTTCTACGTTAAAAACATTCCTAAAACATTCCTAAGTGTTTCTAGATCTTATATATAGACATAAAACAATTCTTAACACTTCAACAAACATATATTCTTAGATTTCGATCTTAATAGAGTACAACTAGGGTTTCGGATTTTTACCTTAGTTGAGCCGATCCGATGGAATTTAAAGCTTGTATTTGTGTTGATTATGTTCCTGGATTATCAGAAGTCAGTTCTAATCCTTAGATTTAAAAGAAAACCATTCGAATTACATCAACTCACCTTTGAACTCGTTTCCAAGTATTTTTCATATTATTTTTCTTTCGATTCGAACTTGGATGATTCGAACGGTTTGATTTATGTTTTTTTAAGGTTGTATTGGCTGCTAATTAGGAGTGATTTTGGTCTGTAACTTTCGTGAGTGTTTAATGTTTGTTGGTTTCTTCATTAAGAGCTTTAAATGTGTATATATATAGGAGAGAAGGAGAAGGTTACGGCTGCGTTTTCTTTGAATTTGCTTCGAATTTCTCCTACATTTAGCTATGTTGGATCTATTATTTTCATTGTTATTAATGAGAGGCTTACTTGGTAATCATTGATTGGTTATGGAGTTGTTTTTTGTTGACTCTTTGAGTGCATTATTGCTCAAATTTCGGCTCTCCTCCTTCGTGCATTCTAAGCCAATGCAGCCGAAACTCCACCGAATGTGTATATATATATATATATATTAGTTAATTTTTTAATTTAGTTTTAAGATAGTTTTGCAATGTTATACGGGCATAAATTAGCCAATATTTGAGAGTTTTTGTACAAAAAGTTATATATAGGGTTATACAAAATACTTGGATTATCAAACAATACAATTTTAAGTTTTATATTTACGTGATTAATTATTTATAGAATTTTGTCTCCCATGATTAAGGTTTCCTAAACTCATTAGGTCAATTTTTGTTTTAGGCTCCAATAGCTTAAGAAAACCCTAATTAGAACAATAGTGTAATTCAATTATTTATTTGAAGTTTAGATCTTGAGTTATGCATCAGGTTATGTTTTTGTTGTGTATTTATAATCTTAACGGTTTATCTTTAGGTTATTATTTTCTGTCTATAAGCGTAGTTGATTAACTTCTTGATATCGCACTTGATATAGACGCTGGATTATCTATATATTTTTAGTTTTTGATACCTATCATGAAACTTTTTAGTAGCATTAATACTATCAAGAATCTTAAATTTAGGGTTTAAATCCAAACCTAGGCTCATTACTACTCATTGTTCTACTCTCAGATCATTGTTGAGTTCAAAGGAAATCATTTAATCTTTATATTTATATTTTTCTATTTAAATATTATTTGTAAAACAAGTTTCGGGTTTGAATTTTAGAGTTTCTTTTAATCATATCTTGAATTATTCATTCAAGATACGAAATCTCGTTTTTGGTATCCACTAGGGTTAAAGAAGTTCTTTATTCGATTTCTAAATCTTTATCTAGCCAAATTCCATGCTGGTCTATTCTTAGGCTTTTATTGGGATTTAAGTTTACTAACTAGTTCATACAATCTATTGTAGAGTTGTGTACTAATGTAGAAAATTTCCGAGGTTTACATTCTCCCCCCCTTAAAATAAGCTTTGTCCTCAAAGCTTGAGTACGTACCTGAATTCTCAAATAATATGATAGTTTTTCTTGATTTCCTCTTCCAGTTCCCATGTAATCTCTTCTGTTTTGAGATCCCACAATACTTTGACATGGTGAATTTCGTTATTTCTAAGAACTTGCACTTTCCGGTCCAATACTTTAACTGGATGTTTTTCATAGCCAAATTCTCCTTCAAATCAATTGGTTCCACTCAACTATCTTATCTAGATCCGTTATATATTTTCTTAGAACCGATACATGAAAACATTATGTAACAGACATTGGTTGGCAATGCAAGATGGTATGCTAGATTCCAACTCGTTCAATATCTCAAATGGTCCAATATATCTGAGACTTAACTTGCCTTTTGTTTGTCTACCATGAAGACTTTGATTGGACTTATCTTTAAGTATACATGTTCTCCTTCATTAAATTCCAATTCTCTTCTCTTCAAGTCTGCCCAACTCTTTTGTCTATCTTGTGCTGCTTTCATTCTTTGCTTTATTACTAAAACCTTCTCAATTGTTCCTAACCAATTCAGGTCCAACCAATCTTTCTCCAAGTTATCCCCAGAATAATGGTGACCAGCACTTTCTACCCATATAAAGCTTCATAAGGTGGCATCCCTATGCTTGAATGGTAACTGTTATTGTATGCAACTTCACTAGTGGTAAATGTTGGTCCCAATTTCCTATAAACTCCATAATGCATGCTTTAACATATCCTCTAGTGTCTGAATGGTCCTTTCTGTTTGTCCATCAGTTGGGGATGATAAGATGTGCTAAATTTTAATTGGGTTCCCGAAGCTTTTTGTAATCCTTGCCAAAATTTGGAAACAAACCGTAGATCTCGATCTGATACTATACTAACAGGTACACCATGTAATCTCACAATTTCCCTTCAAATATATTCGTGCATTTTTTCTATGGATGTGTCATGTTAATTGGAAAGTATGAGCTGATTTTCGTGAGTCTATCCACAATAACCCAAAAAACATCATGACCCGTACTTGATTTTAGGTAATGAGCACACAAATTCCATGGAAATCTGATCCTATTTCCATTCGGGAATTGGCAATGGTTTCAACAACCCACCTAGTTTTTTATGTTCAGCTTATATCCATTGACACACATCACATTTAGCAACAAATTCTGCAATATCTTTTTTCATTCCACTCCACCAATATGCACTTTTCGACTCTTAGTATGTCTTTGTTTCTCCCGGGTGTATAGAATATCCAAAATAATGTGCTTCATGCATTAGTTCCTTCCTTAAGTTTTCATCATGTGGCACACACAATCTTTTATTCATTCGTAACACCTCTTCTTCATCCACATGAAAATCCTTATACTTTTCTTGGGATATTCCTTGTTTAATCTCTTGGATTTCAATATCCTCTTTATGAGCTTCTTTAATCCTTTGAAGCACAGTAGGTTCCAAAATTAGTTTCCATTTCAGCTTCCAAAACCTTGCATTGAAAATTCCAAGTTTAATTCTCTCAAATTCCTGATGAGTTCTTTCTGTTCCGTCATTATTGAGGCTACTTCTCCATAACTCTTTTGACTTAATGCCATCAGCTACGACATTCACTTTACCAGGATGGTAATTAATGGTAAGATCATAATCTTTAATCAATTCCACCATCGCTTTGTCTCATGTTCAACTCTTTTCGTGTATATAAAATTCAAACTTTGTGATCCGTATATATTTCACATTTCTATCCATACAAGTAGTGATGATAAATCTTGAGTGCAATACAATAGCAGCTATTCCAGATCATGAGTAGGGTAATTCATCTCATGTAGTTTTAATTGTGCTAGAAGCATATGCTATTACTTTTCATTTGCATAACACACATCCTAAACCATTTCTGGATGCATCACTGTAGACAGTATAGATCTTTGTCATTGGGCAGAACCAATATTGGGGCTAATTAACTTTTTCTTCAGTTCTTGGAAACTTTGTTCACGTTGATCATTCCACTCAAATTTCTCATTCTTCCTGGTCAATTGTGTCAAGGGTCGTGCAATTTTTGAGAAATCTTTCACAATTTTCGATAATATTCTGCCAATCCCAAGAAACTCCTAACTTCCGTAACAATTTCAGGTCTTTTCCATTCCATAATAGCTTTAACTTTTGCGGGATCAACCGATATTCCTTCTCTAGAGATAATATGTCCAAGGAATGATATACTTCTAAGTCAAAATTCACATTTAGACAATTTGGCATACAGCTTATTGTCTCTCAGTATCTGTAACACACTTCTCAAGTGCTTATCATGTTGTTCTTCAGTAGACGAATATACAAGTATATCATCTATGAAAACAATCACACAAATATCCAACAAAGGTCTAAAGATACAATTCATCAGATCCATGAAAACTGCAGGTACATTACTTAGTCCAAATGGCATGACCAAAAATTCATAGTGACCATACCTAGTTCGGAATGCAGTCTTTAGTACATCCTCCGCCTTAAATCAGATTTGATGATATCCTGACTTTAAATCAATTCGAGAAAATACCTTTGCTCCTCTCAACTGATCAAAGAGATCATCAATTCTGGGTAAAGGATATTTGTTCTTGATAGTTACTCTGTTTAATTCTCTATAATCAATACAGAGTCTCATTGAACCATCTTTCTTCTTCACAAACAATACTGGTGCTCCCTAAGGTGAAACACTAGGTCTGATAAATCTTTATCCAACAATTCTTGTAATTGCACCTTTAATTCTTTTAATTCCACAGGTGCCATGTGATACGGAGCTTTTGATACTGGTTTGTTCCAGGTATCAAATCAATTGAAAATTCCACTTCTCTGTGTGGGGGTAATCTTGGTAATTCGTCTGGAAATATATCCGGGTATTCACACACTGTTTAGATAGTATGAATATCCAATCCTTTGGATTCACCCTCGGTTGTTGCAAGAATACATCCGTTTAACTCCATATCTTCTTCATTTTCCACTTCAATTGCTGTTATCTTAGTTCGGACTCCTTTGAGTATCTCACCCTATACTCCTTTCTTTCTCCTTGGTTATTGACAAAAGATACCATTTTGAGATGGCAATTAACTTTTGCTTTTACAGCAGTTAACCAAACCATACCCAGAATAATATCATATTTTTGCATCTCTATCATGATTAAATCAACAACTGATTCTTCATTTCCAATCTTTAATGGACAATTCTTTATTATTTCCCGTGTTACTACTAAATCTCCAGTTGGCATAGTAACTCTCAATTCTTTACTCATGCTTTCAATTGGTAATCTTATATGCCTTGCTAACCCGATATTTATGAAAAGAATGCGTTGCTCCCGTGCCAAACAAAGCATACGCAGTCTGATCCTTTACTTGGATCGATCCTATATATCAATTATTAAATTCACGTTATTTTTAATTCATAAGAACTTCTATTGCTCATTTACTTGTGATTGTGTCTAATAACTTTAGATAAACAAATATGTAACTACATAGTTGCAATGAGTCCATATTCTTCAAGATCAACTTCTTCCCAAATATTTTCTTCATCTTCCTCCTCCATCTCCACATTCTCAACAGGATTTCCATACATAGCAAAAACTCTGGCCGTTGTACCAGCTTTACTAGTATTAGCGTTCGTTTTTCGATCCTGCGACTCCAATCATTCCTTTAGGCTGTGAAGATCCAGCTACTGTACTCACTTTCTGTGGACAGTTGGTTGATACATGCCCAATTTTATTACATACTAACAAGTTGTATTTTTTTTTTGGACAATTTGACATGTGCCCACTTTCTTCACAATAATAACATTTGTGTTGCAATTATGGACAATCCTTGGATAATGAAACCGTTACATTTCAGCATGTACATTATTCTTCCCAATTACTCCTCTTTGTTCACATTGAAAGGTTTGAAGAATTCAATCTTCTTAGCATAGAATTGCCATAGAACCATCATACATTCTTTTCCCGAAAATGGGTCCTTTCTTCTTATATCTCTCAATTTCATACTTCCTGGCTCGTTCAATAATTCGAGCTTTTTCTATCATAGCTGCAAAGTTATCGACTTCAAATTCAACAAGTCTTCTCTAAAAATGAGGTTCTAATCCAACCATGAAAGTCTGTCTCTTTAGCTCATCACTGTCCCTATAAGCATTTGGAGCAAACTGCAACAACCGATTAAACTCATGTTCGTACTCATCAATGGTCTTATTTCCTTATGTCAAATTCATCAGGTCAGTGCTATATTTTGCTTTTAGGCTGTCAGGGAAATATTCCTTCAAAAATTCTCATCTGAATACTTCCCAAGTAACCTGTTGTGACAAACTTCTTTGTTTTGAATTCCACCATATTCTTGCTCTCAGTCTTAGTAAATATGTAAAGACCCGGCCCACTTAACCTAATTATTAAGTGTGCCAAATCTCCCGACCACGCATAATACCCAAATATTAGGAACAATATTCAAGCATTATACGTAAGGTCGTCTTAAAAAGAGATGTTTGTATTAACTACCTGTTTAAAATAGATACAACATTCATATGCTTTGAATTAAAACATTACCACTACATGGGTAGTGGTTCACTAACTATATACAAGTCATACATAATATATTTATACATTACAACTTCTCAAGAAACATATAAAACATAGAAATCCTACTTATAACCCAACTATATTACAAATACACTTCAACACAAATTACATTGCAAGGCTTAACAAACAAGCCTAAACACTTCAAAAAGAATTTTCATCAAAAGGAATCCTAAGCATATACTAGGCCTCTCTCCTAGTCATCCGTAGGGTCTTCCCAATCAGTCCCATATCCCATATCGTCATAGAGCTCATCATCAAAGTCACCTGCAAGATAGCAGCATGAGCAAAGGCCCAGTACACAATAATGCAAACAAATACATATGCAATGCTCACTTAACTAAAACAATGCAATAAATCACCACAACTTCAATTTTTTTTTTTTAGTTAAGTGAATAAACAACACTGGAGTATTCAAACTCCGACTCAAGCTTGGGAATTCTAGGGGTCCTGAGTAACAATAGCTGCTCAGGGGGTTGATATAGATAGACCGGATACCTATATCTCCTATATCTAACCGATAAAGAACAATAGCTTCATCTAGGGTTCACACTCCTTTATACAATCCACTTATCTCGGTCTATAATATCAATTAGTTCAACGGTCCCATAACCGTGAACTAAAATATATTTTCCTCCCGAGCCTAAGTAGAGAATATACCGATACAGTTAACCCTATTAGCTACCCACTTAGCCAATAAAAGAAATCACCATTGCATCATGGTGAACCATTGCATCATGGATTTGAGTCATTGCATCATGACAAAGGATTGGGCTAAGTGCCTAAACTACGTGCCATTGCATCATGACAAGGTTGTCGCTCCCCGGATCCGGATTCAACGACGTAAAACACAAACCAATTTCAATATATTTTCATTAATCTTTGATTAAGGTCAAATTGATATATGCCTATCCTAAGCAACAATCAATCAAAGTATTGTGTACCTGTCTAGCTCGAGAATCAATGGGAATAACCGGAAGGGGATCACTCACTGTAAAAAGAAGTAATTATAAACTCACACTTAGTTCTAGTATATATATTCATCAATTCTCAAGTATAATCATCCAAAGAAATTCAAATAAATCATTACAACATCATCACATAGCATTTAGATATCATATATTATCATACAATACTCAACAATACTTAAATGATCATTTATCAAGCTTGGAGAACCTTTAACAACTAATAATAAGTTTTAAACTTTGTTTAGAAAGTGTATCAGTTGAAAAGAACTAAAATTTAAGCATTTTTAATTTTAAAATTTGTGAAAACTTAAAACATGAAAGTTGTAGATCTCTTTTTAAGCTTTCCAACGCAATTTGAATCACCTCAATTGGAGGTCGGATGAAAAAGTTATGACTATTTACAAAACAGCGTCGCAACAGGGAAAACTACCGAGAGCGAAACGCCCTAGCAAACGGGGCCGTTTGGGAGACCATTTGCACTCAGGGAAAATGAAATTTTGATCAGGAGCGCAACACCCTTGCAAACGGGGCCGTTTGGGAGACCGTTTGCACTCAGGGAAAATGAAATTTTGATCCGCGAGCGCAACACCCTTGCAAACGGGGCCGTTTGGGAGGCCGTTTGCTCTCAGGGAAAAAGGAAATTTTGATCCGCGAGCGCAACACCCTTGCAAACGGGGCCGTTTGCGAGGCCGTTTGCTCCAAATGGGGCCGTTTGCACCAGCGTTTGACAGTTTACGAAATTTTTTTCAAACTTTAACACTTTTAACTTACTTTTCTCAACTCCTAACATGTCCTAAACCTTATACAAACTTCATACAACACTTCTTATACATTTAACAACATAAAACAAGAGTGATTCCACTCCTCAACTTCAAACAAGTTCAAACACTACTCTACATAAATCAAACACTTCTTCATCAACCTTCACCAACCCTAGTACACTTCAAACAATCTAATACTTGTCATACTTCAACACTTCAATTCCAAACCACATGAGGGCCTTCTACAACCTATCTACAACAACTCAAGCATTCTAAAGCTTTCCTAACAACTCTACAACATTCCAACAAGAATTTAGCATACTAACTACTTATTTTACACCACATGCATATTTCATGATTAAGAGGGAAATAAAGCATCTCAAACATCAAATAAACTTACCTCAATGTATCTATAAGGCTTGGGGAAGGATTTTTGGTGTGTTGAGTCCAAGAAAACTTGTTTTGGGTCTTGAAAATTTGTGGCCTTCTTGAGTTACGAATTTTTTTTCCTTGCTCTGTTTTGGAGAGTCTAATGATACAATTAGACTTTTGTATTTATCTATTATTGTTGACTTTTGAGGAGGCAGATTTGGAAAGGCTTGGGCCTTATTTGGGCTTGGAGTTAGACTTAATTTGGGCTTAAGAAGGGTAAAAAAAATCTGCTAAGTTTATTCTAATTTAGGCCTAAAACAAGTTTAAATCCACATATAATTCATTACAATAACAATTAACACTAACATGATAATTTCTAACATGAATAAACTATCAACCTAGATATATTTACCATAGCATATTATCTAATCACATATGTTATAACCACAACATTACAAACACACTAATCCACTCAAACACATACACACATATAATTATCAAATTTAGCATGCATTAATATATATTAAATTATGGCTATTTCACTCTTCCCTCCTTCAAGAAGTTTCGTCCTCGAAACTTACCTCAATCATGATTCAAATAACTCGGGATACTTCTGTCTCATCATTCTCAACTTCCCAAATCGCTTCATGCTCGGATTGGTTACTCCATTGAACCTTTACCATAGGGATTATCTTGTTCCTTAACACTTTATCCATTCTCCCAAAATCTTGATAGGCTTTTCCTCTATGGTCAGATCAGGTCGAATTTCTGGTTGATTTGTACCAATAACAGTATCTGGATCTGATATACACTTCCTCAACTGTGAAACATGGAATACATTGTGTACATCCGATAAATTTGGTGGCAATGCTAACCGGTATGCTAATGGTCCAATTCTTTCCAAGATTTCAAAAGGACCTATGTATCTCGGATTCAATTTTCCTCTAACACCAAATCTGATTATTCCTTTGGTTGGAGAGACTCTAAGAAAAACATGATCTCCAACTTCAAATTCCAACGGTCTTCTTCTCTTATCAGCATAACTTTTGTATCGGTCTTGTGCAACTTTTAATCTTCGCTTAATGAGTTGAATCTTGTCTATGCCTGTTGAATCAATTCTGGACCAATTAGAGCTTTCTCACCTACTTCATCCCAGTGGAGAGGTGATCGACATTTTCTTCCATATAGTGCTTCATATGGAGCCATTTGTATTGCCGACTGATAACTGTTATTGTAAGCAAATTCGACTAGAGGCAAATAATCATCCCAATTTCTTCCAAAATCCAAGGCACAAGCTCTAAGCATATCTTCTAATATCTGTATTGTCCTCTCGGATTGCCCGTCAGTTTGAGGATGAAAAGCCGTACTAAACTGAAGTTTCGTACCAAGTGCTTCATGTAAACTCTTCCAAAACGACTCACAAAGCGAGTATCCCTATCTGATGTAATCGATACCGGAATACCATGGAGTCTCACTATCTCTTGGATATAAATCCATGCCATTTTCTCCAATGAACACCCAACTCTCAATGGTATAAAATGTGATGATTTGGTCAATCTATCCACAATAACCCATATAACTTCATTCTTGGCAGGGGTCTTAGGGAATGCACTCACAAAATCCATGGTTATATCATCCCACTTCCATTCCGGAATTGATAATGGTTGCAACTCACCACCAGGTCTTTGATGTTCGATCTTTACTTGCTGGCATGTTACACACTTGGATACATATTCTGCAACGTCTTTCTTCATATTGTTCCACCAATAATTCTTCTTCAGATCCTTATACATCTTCGTACTCCTGGATGTATTGAATACATCGTTGTATGAGCTTCCTTCAGGATTTCTCTCCTCAATTTCCCCGTCTCTGGTACGAATATTCTATTCCAAATCTGATAACATCATTTTCATCAAGTCTCAACTCTTTTCTTCTTCCCTCTTGTATCGCACTTTTTATCTTCACACTTTCTAGATCTTCTTGTTGTCTTTGCTTAATCAAATCCATAAGAGATGGTCGAAGTGTCAAATTTGCAATCATCACTTCTACTTTGTCCAAAGTTACTTCAATATCTAATCTTCGCAAATCTTCTTGTATTTCTCTTTGACTCGTAATCATGGTCGCCATACTCATTTGTTTCTTCCTACTCAAAGCATCGGCTACCACATTGGCTTTTCCCGGATGATATAGAATCTCTACATCATAATCCTTGATTAACTCAAGCCATCTTCTTTGACGCATATTCAATTCTTTCTGAGTAAAGATATACTTTAAACTTTGTGATCTGTGAATATCTTACACTTTTCTCCAAACAAATAATGTCTCCACAATTTCAAAGCTAAAACCACTGCTGCAAGTTCAAGTCATGCACAGGATAATTCTTCTCATGTGGCTTCAATTGTCTAGACGCATAGGCGATCACTCGGTTGTCTTGCATCAGAACACATCCAAGACCTTGTATTGAAGCATCGCTATAGACTGTGAATTCCTTTCCATTAACGGGTAAAGCTAAGATAGGTGCAGATATTAATCTTTCCTTCAAGTCTTGAAAGCTTCTCTCACATTGTCATCCCACTCAAATCTCATATGCTTCCGGGTTAGCTTTGTCAATGAAGTGGCAATCTTTGAAATCCCTGAACGAATCTTCGATAATAACCTGCTAAACCCAAGAAACTTCTCACTTCAGTAACATTGGTAGGTCTTGCCATTCAATACTGCCTTAATCTTTTCAGGATCAACAGATATCCCATCCTTTGTGATAATATGTCCTAAAAATGCAACTTCTTTCAACCAAAACTCACATTTGCTAAACTTAGCATATAACTTCCTTTCCTTCAACCTTTGAAGTACCAAACTTAAATGCTTTTCATGTTCCTCTTCACTTCTCGAATACACTAGGATATCATCTATAAATACAATCACAAACCAATCCAAGTAGTCCTTGAATACCCTATTCATAAGATCCATAAAGGCAGCAGGGCATTCGTCAAACCAAACGGCATAACTAAGAATTCGAAATGTCCGTATCGAGTGCGAAAAGCCGTTTTTGGTACATCTTCCGGTTTAATTCGAAGTTGATAGTAACCTGACCTCAAATCAATCTTTGAGAAACTGTCGCTCCTTTTAATTGATCAAACAATCATCAATACGGGGCAAAGGATACTTATTCTTAATTGTAACTTGATTCAACTCCCTATAATCGATGCACATCCGTAGACTTCCATCTTTCTTCTTCACAAAGAGAACAGGAGCACCCCATGGGGAAATACTAGGTCTTATGAAACCAATCTTTTGCAATTCCTCCAACTGAATCTTCAATTCTTTCAATTCCGCAGGAGCCATTCTATAAGGAGCCTTTGATATAGGAGTGGTTCCCGGAATCACTTCAATACCAAATTCAATTTCCCTATCTGGTGGTAACCCAGGTAATTCTTCAGGGAAAACATCTACAAAGTCTCTCACCACAGGTACTACACCAATATCAAGTCTTCACCATTTACAACTGTTTCTGAAGTCTTCTCCCATAACTCCATTGTATACATACTCTTAGGTCTCTTCCTCTCCAAGACATGAGTAACCTTCCCACTCTCAGATCAAAACTCATCTCCGCCTTATTACAATCTATAATTACTTTATACATATTTAACCAATTCATACCCAAAACCGCATCAAAATCAACCATAGGCAAAACCATCATATCAATTGGCATATCACTATTAGCAATTCTTACATTAACTTCTCTACAAATACAAGGCTGTCTAGACTTCACACCCAAAGCAGTATTAATACTCATTACTCTATCAGTCAACACTTCAAATTTCAAACCACACTCATTCACAAACTTTTCAGCTAAACATGCATGAGTTGCACCAGTGTCTACTAATGCATATGCTGGATGATTTGCAATCATTATAGTACCTGCTAGAGTATCTACTGATGGAGCTTTTCACATTGTTGTAAAGCAAAGATCCTAGCTGCTGTCATTCCTTTCCCGGGGTTAGGACCATCTTTCTTTGGTTTGGTTGTACAATTAGCTATATGATGCCCTCTTTGTTTGCAATAGGCACAGAAAATAGGTTGTAGCATGGATCCTTACACTCTGAAGCTTTGTGTCCTACTTTACCACAAGCAAAACACGCTCCCGGATCCACTTACATTGAATTTGATCATGAGGCCCAAAACATCTAGGACATCTCTTCTCAAATGTGTTAAAGGGAGTAGAAGTCTTAGTAAAAGATCCCAAATTCAATTTCTTTCCCGGAAATGGTTTCTTCCCTTTGCCATAAGTATCATACTTCTTGTAGGAAGTGAAGGGTGCGGGTCTCTTTCCTAGGAATGTAGCTCTTCTATCACTTTGGGTCTTATTTTCATTCTGAATCTGTTCCGCCAACTTCGCTTTGTTCACAGCATCTGATAAAGTCGGAAGTTGAAACATCTTAACTTCTCCCTTGATTTCCTTGTTCAATCCATCTTGAAACTTCTGAACTTTCATCCTTTCATCATTATATATGCCTCCAGCAAATCTGAGCAATCTACAAAACTCTGCATAATACTCTTCAACTGTTCTATTGCCTTGCCTAAGACTCAGCCAGTCTGAAATCATCTGTTCTCGGACCGTGTTGGGAAAATATTGTAGAAAGAAAGCTTCTTTGAATCTAACCCATGAAATCGGTCTCACCATGTCTTGACTTGTCAATCTCCACCAATTATTTGCATCCTTCTTGAGCATATAAACCGCTAAGTCAACCTTTCTAATCTCTGGAACTTCACTAGCTGCAAAGGCTTTCTCTAGTTCTTCAACCCAATGCTCAGCAGTAGTAGGATCTGAAACTGTTCCATCAAACTCTGGTACAATCTTGACAAAATCATGTAACTTAACTTGGTCATTCCTCTCATTGCCTTGCACATTTGCTCCATGACCCATCGCTTGAGGAGTATGTTGTTGTATAAACTGCTGCTGGTGTTGGTACATCATTTGTTGATACTGTTGCATCATAGCAAACATATCTCTGAATATCGCACACATAGCATTCGGATCTCCCATTGGCATTTGTGTCATCTCTGGCATTGGTGGCATAGGAGGAAATGAAGGCATTTGGGGCATTGGAGGTGGTTGTGGAGCTTGAGCTGTAGAAGCAGAAGCAGGAGATGGAGTAGTAGTAGAAGCTGGAACAGATGATGAAATAGAAGCTTGAGCAGTTGATGATGATGGAGGAGGTAGCATGTCCTCCCGTTCCGACTGTTGTCTAGTTTGTCTCCGAGTCCTATCCATCTATAAACAACATATAATATATGCATGGCACTTGTTAAATATGCAATCCTAATGAAATGTCACTCAATTAACAATCACACAAACAATCAAAGCAATAATCGAACAAACAGCATTACTCAAATCAACTTAAGTTTATCCCAAACAAATCACACTACACTTAAAGTCAAATCATGTTTAGGAATCTAATTTAAACAAGCAGTCATACAAACTAAGGCTCTGATACCAACTGTAAAGACCCGGCCCACTTAACCTAATTATTAAGTGTGCCAAATCTCCCGACCATGCATAATACCCAAATATTAGGAACAATATTCAAGCATTATACGTAAGGTCGTCTTAAAAAGAGATGTTTGTATTAACTACCTGTTTAAAATAGATACAACATTCATATGCTTTGAATTAAAACATTACTACTACATGGGTAGTGGTTCACTAACTATATACAAGTCATACATAATATATTTATACATTACAACTTCTCAAGAAACATATAAACATAGAAATCCTACTTACAACCCAACTATATTACAAATACACTTCAACACAAATTACATTGCAAGGCTTAACAAACAAGCCTAAACACTTCAAAAAGAAATTTTCATCAAAAGGAATCCTAAGCATATACTAGGCCTCTCTCCTAGTCATCCGTAGGGTCTTCCCAATCAGTCCCATATCCCATATCGTCATAGAGCTCATCATCAAAGTCACCTGCAAGATAGCAGCATGAGCCAAAGGCCCAGTACACAATAATGCAAACAAATACATATGCAATGCTCACTTAACTAAAAACAATGCAATAAATCACCACAACTTCAATTTTTTTTTTTTTAGTTAAGTGAATAAAACAACACTGGAGTATTCAAACTCCGACTCAAGCTTGGGAATTCTAGGGGTCCTGAGTAACAATAGCTGCTCAGGGGGTTGATAGATAGACCGGATACCTATATCTCTATATCTAACCGATAAAGAACAATAGCTTCATCTAGGGTTCACACTCCTTTATACAATCCACTTATCTCGGTCTATAATATCAATTAGTTCAACGGTCCCATAACCGTGAACTAAAATATATTATTTCCTCCCGAGCCTAAGTAGAGAATATACCGATACAGTTAACCCTATTAGCTACCCACTTAGCCAATAAAAGAAATCACCATTGCATCATGGTGAACCATTGCATCATGGATTTGAGTCATTGCATCATGACAAAGGATTGGGCTAAGTGCCTAAACTACCGTGCCATTGCATCATGACAAGGTTGTCGCTCCCCGGATCCGGATTCAACGACGTAAAACACAACCAATTTCAATATATTTTCATTAATCTTTGATTAAGGTCAAATTGATATATGCCTATCCTAAGCAACAATCAATCAAAGTATTGTGTACCTGTACTAGCTCGAGAATCAATGGGAATAACCGGAAGGGGATCACTCACTGTAAAAAGAAGTAATTATAAACTCACACTTAGTTCTAGTATATATATTCATCAATTCTCAAGTATAATCATCCAAAGAAATTCAAATAAATCATTACAACATCATCACATAGCATTTAGATATCATATATTATCATACAATACTCAACAAATACTTAAATGATCATTTATCAAGCTTGGGAGAACCTTTAACAACTAATAATAAGTTTTAAACTTTGTTTAGAAAGTGTATCAGTTGAAAAGAACTAAATTTAAGCATTTTAATTTTAAAATTTGTGAAAACTTAAAACGTGAAAGTTGTAGATCTCTTTTTAAGCTTTCTAACGCAATTTGAATCACCTCAATCAGAGGTCGGATGAAAAAGTTATGACTAATTTACAAAACAGCGTCGCAACAGGGAAAACTATCCGAGAGCGAAACGCTCTAGCAAACGGAGCCATTTGGGAGACCATTTGCACTCAGGGAAAATGAAATTTTGATCCGCGAGCGCAACACCCTTGCAAATGGGGCCGTTTGGGAGGCCGTTTGCTCTCAGGGAAAAAGGAAATTTTGATCCGAGAGCGCAACACCCTTGCAAACGGGGCCGTTTGGGAGGCCGTTTGCTCTCAGGGAAAAGGAAATTTGATCCGAGAGCGCAACACCCTTGCAAACGGGGCCGTTTGCAAGGCCGTTTGCTCCAAATGGGGCCGTTTGCACCAGCGTTTGACAGTTTACGAAATTTTTTTCAAACTTTAACACTTTTAACTTACTTTTCTCAACTCCTAACATGTCCTAAACCTTATACAAACTTCAAACACTTCTTATACATTTAACAACATAAAAAAGAGTAATTTCCACTCCTCAACTTCAAACAAGTTCAAACACTACTCTACATAAATCAAACACTTCTTCATCAACCTTCACCAACCCTAGTACACTTCAAACAATCCTAATACTTGTCATACTTCAACACTTCAATTCCAAACCACATGAGGGCCTTCTACAACCTATCTACAACAACTCAAGCATTCTAAAGCTTTCCTAACAACTCTACAACATTCAACAAGAATTTAGCATACTAACTACTTATTTTACACCACATATGCATATTTCATGAATTAAGAGGGAAATAAAACATCTCAAACATCAAATAAACTTACCTCAATGTATCTATAAGGCTTGGGGAAGGATTTTTGGTGTGTTGAGTCCAAGAAAACTTGTTTTGGGTCTTGAAAATTTGTGGCCTTCTTGAGTTACGAATTTTTTTTTTCCTTGCTCTGTTTTGGAGAGTCTAATGATACAATTAGACTTTTGTATTTATCCTATTATTGTTGACTTTTGAGGAGGTAGATTTGGGAAAGGCTTGGGCCTTATTTGGGCTTGGAGTTAGACTTAATTTGGGCTTAAGAAGGGTAAAATAAAATCTGCTAAGTTTAATCTCTAATTTAGGCCTAAAACAAGTTTAAATCCAACATATAAATTCATTACAATAACAATTAACAATAACATGATAATTTCTAACATGAATAAACTATCAACCTAGATATATTTACCATAGCATATTATCTAATCACATATGTTATAACCACTCAACATTACAAATACACTAATCCACTCAAACACATACACACATATAATTATCAAATTTAGCATGCATTAATATATATTAAAATTATGGCTATTTCAAAATAAGTCCCATATGACACTCTCAGAGCTTCAGGTACTTGGAAAACATCAAGGGATCGTTCAATCTGAGCTAGCCAGTCTTCAGCTTCTTCTGGCTTTCTCGGTAGTCCTTCAAAATATCTGCTGCATTTAATGAATTTCAGCAACAAGTTCCTTTGAGGACGTAAAGGTAGTGGTGGTGGCAATTCTTATTCATATCGAGGCAGTCCTTGTACCTCTGTAGTAGATTCATTAGGGTTCACTGGTCCATTTTCTTGAAATTGAACTGGTGCAGTACGTCTTTCATTTCCTCTAAGAGTTGGTGGACGCATTGCTGGTGCACCAGCATGTGGTGCCACATTTGTTACTTGGATATCTTACAAAGCTTGCAAAATCGATACATTTTGTTGTTGGAGACTTTGTAAAACATCCTCTAGTCGATTTTGGGATGATGCAGGAGCATTTATTGGTGGATTTCCATAAATCCTGGCGTTTTTACTTTTATTTCTTCCTCTTGGCATTCTATTAACATTAAACATGTTATTTAAATTATATCATAATTCATCCTCACCAAAAGACATCAAAGTCATTCATATATATATATATCACACATATATATACATAACCAAAATACATATGAGCTTCTCGTGGTTAGTGCATTATGTACACATAAAAAATGGCACTAACACTATAGTCATCTAAAGATACACATACATCGCCCTATATATCATATTCATATCATTAAAAGTCTACCGATATCACCCAATCATGTCATCATTAGTAGTTAATACATCATCATCATATAATACTAGACTAGACTCAAGGACTAGGATAAAGATGACCCTTACCTTTCTCCTGAGGACCTAAATGAGGGTAATCATCCCCTCCCTTAGAACTGCTATCACTAATATCAATCCTCGTGTCTCTATCTCCTGGAGGTGCCAGAGTCAAATCTGTATCCATCACCAGAATACCTCTGGGTGTAGGCCTCAGCTCACTCTCAGAATTAAGTGGTATATCTCTCTCAATCCACTCTCCATGTGCTGTCCCGATCCATCTAGCATAATTATAATCAGAGACATACTTTTTTTCCTTAATCTTTCCTTCTCTTTCATCTAACAACTCCGTTGTTATGCTTCTTTTATGAACAGTAGCCTGAACCGACTCCTGTACCACTCTATCTTGCATAGAAGAAGGACGCTGGAACTCACCTGTTATCTCAGGTATAATAGGAGGTTTCCTCATCAAGATATGTCTGGAAGGATTGCATCTGCTAACCTGTGCAAGCATCTGATCATCATCATAAGCTGTATCATCTCTCACCCGAGTATGATCATGTCTAATATCATGAGCATAAACTGCTCCTCTCCCAATAGATAACCAGACTCTAAAATCTGGGGGCTCTGGTCTCACAGATCTGGATGAGACTATGAATGCTATATTATCAATTTCCAGACCACCTCCCTTATGAGCCACCAATCTCTTAAATCAATAGAGTGTCTTTATAGATGATCCATTATCCGGAAAAAGCCCGCTCCATCAGAAATAACCATCCTTTTAAACAAAGGCTGTAATCTTCTTTTCCAGGTACTGAGAATCTCTTCTAGGGTTTTAGTAATCCCACATAAATACAAGTCTTCTACAAGACTCGCAATCTGTGCCTATAGTTTTTCAGGGTCTTGATCTGACTGGAAGTGTGTATATAAATTCAGATACTACCAGCAAGTGTACTGGGTCTTGATCAAGTAATATAGAATGAGTAGAGTATCGTTCCCATAGAGACTAAATTAATTACTAGATTGATATTAGTTTATACTAATATTTAAGCAATCAAAGTGTATCAATTAATTAACTAAATTATATCTATTTATGAATGCAAATGAGAATGTGAGAAGTTTATATAAGATGAATGTGGGAAGGAACAGAATCCATCCTAATCTTTACTAATCATGCTGAATTTATATTATATGAACAATTAGGATTATGGATATTTGTAAGAAATTGTAAGACATAAAACAAAGTTTTAGTTAACCATAAAATAATCTATTAGCTTCCGCTATACAAATTATCAATGGAATCTAATTTATAATCATAAATCTTCCAATTCTATGATTATCTAATATCCTAAATTAACTTCTCCTAATTCCTTAGTGAGAAATTAAAATAAAATATTGCATGAAGTACATGAAACAATTTCCAAATTAATATTAAACTTAATTGTTTCCACAATTGTTGTTTAATTTCAATTCATGAATTCCTACAAATCCTAATTCTTTTTACAAATCATCAGAATTCTTATCAATTCAATTTCAGTCAGAAATAAAATAGATAATTAGGATTCATTACAAATATTCCATAATTCTAACAATCCTATAATATAAATTCAATAATCATTTTAGCAAAATTAGGATTACATCACTTCCCACAAAGAAATGTTTAGCTACTCATGGATGTAGATTCAATAATAAAAAAAGAATATGTAATTGATAACATTATGAACAAATATCTTAGATAAATGAATTGCATAAGAAAGAGAATAGATATCACCAATTCAAGTATCATAAATCTTCAATTACAATCCTTGAAAGCTCAATTTCTCTCATAAATCTCTATGAAAATGCTAGATTATTTGTATACTGAGTGTACTACTTTGCTTCTTCTTGTTGATGAATTTGGAGAGGGGAGAACCCTATTTATAGGAAAAATTTCATGCAAGGCAATAAATGAAAATTGCTGTTTCACTTCGTACACCGGCAGTTATGGATCCTACGCCGGTAACTTACAGACGGCGTATCATCAATTTCTTCTTCACACAGGAGTGCACAGGCAGCTTTCAAATTCGATTGCAGGTGTAGGCCACTTTTATGCGGACGGCTTAGATGTAGATTTAGCCGGCGTATGTGATGAGAAATGAAAGGTTGTGCCCATTTATAACGAAAGCTGCCCCAAAGCCGGCGGCTTTGATACCGGCCTAGATACTCCAACATATTTGTCTCTTTAATTTCCTCCACGCATGTGTCGATTACTTGATGCTTCGGATTCTTGATCTACACTGCCTCAACGCCGACGGCTTGGTAGCCGGCTTAGATTGTAACTCCTTCAAAGCTGGTGACTTTTGAACTTTGAGGTGCCGGCTTTTCGTGTAAGCTGGCCTCTTCATCTTCTACGCCGACAGCTTTGAGGCGACGTAAGTTTGGTTGAGTCAAAGGCTAGCAAAGCTGGCAGTGTATGCAGCGGCCTTGAAGGTAAGCCGTTTGAACGCCAATGGCTTTGAAGGTTGAAATGCCGGCATATACTTCAATTTTTCCAATTTTCACTTTAAAGTTTCTTGTTTTGATTTCTTTGTCCAAATTATACCTGAAACATGAATTTTAATCAAAACAAATATCCATTATAGCTCTTTTGAACATCAACAAATCGTATAAAATATGATCTTAATAGGTCTCCTCTTCGTGCATACTAAATATTTCTCATCTAATATGACAGGATTAGTCTGCACACAACAAAATTTGCATGATTAATAATAATCACACATATTCTATTCCAATTTGTGCAATGTACTCTACCCCTAACTACCCACTATTACTAGAGGGTGCTAATTAAATCTAAACTTACTACATTCACCAAATGTAATTCTTTCACACATTTATCTTTCTTATACTAGCAACCATGCTCTGATACCAAATAAATTCTGCTACGCTCCGAGGGTACCCTAGTAGAAGTATACAAGTCACACTTGAATACTATCACTAGATTACCTTCAGAGAGTGGCAGGTTTTCAAAACAATAGGATCTTTCAGCTGCTTGATAAGAAATGATAAATACATGTAAGAAATAAATTGGTAAATAACTACTATCTTAATCATAAAGTATCACAGAACTACTATAAACCAGGTAGTCTTCCTGTAGTTCACAACTAATAAAATAGCACTAGATAATCTATTCTAGGAATACATAACCATTAATCCAAAGTATAACCATAGAATTCTAGCTCCTAAGCTCTTACTGGAGCCATGTTCCTGGAAGTGACTAACTAGGGTCGAAGTGTAAACCTGAAAAGACTGTTGGAGTATGAGCGAAACCAGGGCGCAGTGAATAACTAGACATATTATACATCACACAAGTTATTAGCAAATCATATGTAATGCAAGCACTCAATCATATGCACAGATACAAGCTTGGATGATCTAGAATCCAAACAGGGAAAAAGATTTACGCCCTCTTTTTCAGGGTTGAAGAACAATTACTCCGTGACCCACCTGCCCAGGAGAGACTAAGTTTACAGGGAAATCAACGATTTCTTATTTTAGGGTTATCACTTTAAATATAATAAATTTAACTGACCATTTCCTATATCTACCTTAAAAACTCCCGAAGTATTAATCATTTTAAAGTGATACTATGGGGCGGCATTCTTCATTACCACTTAGTTCCCGTAGAACCAACGGAACAAAGAAAACCTTGGAAGAACTAACACATTACAACAACCAAGCGTTAATAGAGAACCGAAACATTAATACGTAGTAGGCTGTCACCCATCTTTATATGTAATGATGCAGTACGTGCAATGCATGACCAGATTATTTATTAAGTCAATAGTTCTTATTCAATTTCAGAGTGATCATACATTACACACAAACATCATCATATTACTTCACAACATCAAATCATTGTATTATCACTTTTGTAATGATAGATTAACAATTCATACAATCAGATCATAACAACTTCCAACAAAACATTCATTTGATTGTCATTGTGTTATGTATTCAACCATTTACAAGCACAAACAGTACAATATGACTGAATTACTCACCTGCTCATACTGACTTAATCGTAATAATCGGATGGAAGATCTTCTAGGGTATCAAAGTCACCTATTAAGATGAATAAGTATTCATCAATATAAAATAAATTATATAACTAATTCCTATACGTGGCCAGTGTTCTAAGCTTGATATTTATCAAGTTTTGGTAGTTATTTATACTAATTCTATGTTATTTATACCGAATTAATATAGAAAATTATATTTGTTTACTATTACTTAGTGTCGTTGTGTTTCTTCTATTGTATTTCGTATAATTATTTTATTATTTTTGGAAATCACATTATTCGTAAATTTTGCTTATTTCAATTTCCATTCTTACCTATTTTATATTTAGAACAAATATTTAACTATTTTTAACTTTTGTTAACATTAATATTTTTCTCCAATTCTAGGGCTTTAAGAATTATCAAATAATACATAAATTATTATAAATGTTTGTATCTAGTTATCTTCTTAATAAGTTTTATATTATCATATATATATATATATATATTTTTTGTACAGTAGGCTTATTCTATATATATGTATATATAAATTCTGTTCAAATCAAAACAAACTTTCGTAGAAGAAATATGGTTGTACGTCGGCTCAACGCTACCTGCTTGGAAGCTCAGGTGCCGGTGTTCTCTTGTTTTTGAGTAAAATTCCGTATCAAGTGCACTTTCGTGTAAGCTGCCAGCGTTCACGTGTATGCCGAACTCTATGCCGCCAGCATAAAATCCTAGGTATCCGGCCTTCGTTCATTTTTACGTGAAAATAAATTTTATGTAACTTTTGTTCAGTGTAAGACATCTCTACACTGCCGGCCTGTCCTTGTAAGCCACTGGCGTTGGACGTTTACATTGTCAGCTTTATGGAAAGTGTTAGCACTGTTCATCATCTTCCTCGATGATCCAATTCATATTTCTTAAATTTTCCACGTTAAAAACATTCCTAAACCATTCCTAAGTGTTTTTATATCTTATTATAGACATAAAACAATTCTTAACACTTCAACAAACATATATTCTTAGATTTTGATCTTAATAAAGTACAACTAGGGTTTCGGATTTTTACCTAAGTTGAGCAGATCCGATGGAATTCGAAGCTTGTATTTGTGTTGATTATGTTCCTAGGATTATCAAAAGTTAGTTCTAATCCTTCAATTTAAAAGAAAACCATTCGAATTACATCAACTCACCTTTGAACTCGTTTCCAAGTATTTTTTGTATTGTTTTTCTTTCGATTCGAATATGGATGATTCGAACGGTTTGATTTCTGTTTTTTTTTTTTTTTTAGGTTGTATTGGCTGCTAATTAGGAGTGATTTTGGTCTGTAACTTTCGTGAGTGTTTAATGTTTGTTGGTTTCTTCATTAAGAGCTTTAAATCCATATATATAGAGAGAGAAGAAGTAGAAGGTTACGGCTGCGTTTTCCTCTGAATTTGCTTCGAATTTCTCCTACATTTAGCTATGTTTGATCTGTTATTTTCATTTTTATTAATGAGAGGCTTACTTGGCAATCATTGATTGCTTATGGAGTTGTTTTTTGTTGACTCTTTGGGTGCATTATTGCTCAAATTTCGGCTCTCCTCCTCCGTTGCATTCTAAGCCAACTTGCAGCCGAAACTCCACCGAATGTGTATATATATATATATATATATTAGTTAAATGTTTAATTTAGTTTTAAGATAGTTTACAATGTTATACGGGCATAAATTAGCCAATATTTGAGAGTTTTTGTACAAAAATATATATATATATAGGGTTATACAAATACTTGGATTATCAAACAATACAATTTTAAGTTTTATATTTACGTGATTAATTATTTATAGAATTTTGTCTCCCATGATTAAGGTTTCCTAAACTCATTAGGTCAATTTTTGTTTTAGGCTCCAATAGTTTTAGAAAACCCCAATTAGAACAACAGTGTAGTTCAATTATTTATTTGAAATTTAGATCTTGAGTTATGCATTAGTTTATGTTTTTGTTGTGTAATTATAATCCTAACGGTTTATCTTTAGGTTATCATTTTCTGTCTATAAGCGTAGTTGATTATCTTCTTGATATAGACGCTGGATTATATATATATTTTTAGTTTTTGATACCTATCATGAAATCTTATTAGTAGCGTTTAATACTATCTAAGAATCTCAAATTTAGGGTTTAAATCCAAACCTAGGCTCATTAATACTCATTGTTCTACTCTCAGATCATTGTTAGTTCAAAAGCAATCATTTAATCTTTATATTTATATTTTACTATTTAAGTCTATTTGTAAAACAAGTTTCGGGTTTGAATTTTAGAGTTTCTTTTAATCATATCTTGAATTATTCATTCAAGATACGAAATCTCGTTTTTGGTATCCACTAGGGTTAAAGAAGTTCTTTATTTGATTTCTAAATCTTTATCTAGCCAAATTCCATGCACTGGTCTATTCTTAGGCTTTTATTGGGATCTAAGTTTACTGACTAGTTCATACAATCTATTGTAGAGTTGTGTACTAATGTGGAAAATTTCCGGGGTTTACATGAAACCTCCCAACCCCTGACATGGAGGGCGTAAAATCCATGCTACACATGATTTACGGTTAATTTTGTGTATTTTGTTTGTTCATATGTTTGGTGCATTCTCATATAATTGTTTAAATACTTGTTTGATTTATGGAAATGTCTTGTAGATGGAATTATCGCACTAAGTTAGATTTGCTTATACCCCTATAGCTTTTTGTTACAGTATGATTACCTTTGGTTAGCACTAAGGAGCCTTGTATGACAGGTATGAGCTTAAGCTACTAGGAGTTTTTGGGAGAAGTTATATGTATTTAGTTTTGAACATAGACTTATAAGAAAATCTCTATAGTAGGCTTATGTTATAGTTATGATTACTTTTAGTTGTAACAGGACTTTTAAGACGGGGGAATGCCACTAAGATGATGTAAGGAATTATTATTTAAATGAAGGTTTCATGTTTATTCATATAAGTTCTTGCTTGCTTTTATTATCTACTTAAATGAAATACCCTAGTGAGTCTCCTATTATCTTGGAAGCACGCCTTGCATGTGATATCGAAGCTCCTGCATGACTAAGGTTGTCATTCATTAGCTTTAATATTATATGCGGCAGACTGCTATGTTTAGGGTACCCTCCAAGGAGTGACAAAATCTCTCCCTCTCTCCTTCACTAAACCGATGTTATCCCACTCTTTCCTTATCTAATTATTTTTGTTTTTCAATTAATTTTATTACATCTAATTTCCCTCCACTTTCTCTTTAAATACCACATCTCCATCCGTTTCTTTTGCACATCTTATTTATACAACAAAACTCTCTCAAAATCACTCTGCTACTTTCCTTTCCAATCCAAAATTTTCCTCCCAACACTCTCTTCTTCCCATATAACAACCATCTCCATACACACAACCAACACACCATTTATTCTTCTATCCACATTTAACCTTTGGTAAAAGTTCTAAGCCCTTCCTTATATTCATTTTAGCAAAACATGAACATATTGTGTGTTTGATTTCTAAAACTCCATGAGCATTATGCTAAGGATGGAATCATGAAAACAATAATTTGTTCATATCTTGTTCAACACAATGTGCATTTATAATTATTGTTGTTATATTGTTATTTCATTCATGCTACTAAGCTAACTTCTTATATATATTATGTATATGTATATATGGTCTTAAAGCCTAAAGCTCTCTAATCTAACTTTTATTTACGCTTTTATGTTCCTTGTAATTTTTTATTTCATGCTAAATAGTTAAGACTAGTCATTCTAGTCTTAGACTTATCCTTATCAAGTCAAAACATTTTATTTTCTTTTCTTTAGGACTTGTTTATAATCTATGTCTAGGGGGCCCTGATATAAATTTAAGACTCCCATATTTTTCTTATTATTTCCTTACTTTTCTTTATGAGACTTGTCCATTTCTATGTCCCGAGAAGATTTAAATGAAAATTTAAGACTTCCACAATTTTCTTCTTTTTATTTTCATTAAGCTTTCTTACGTTTTTCTTTTCTTTTTATGGAATTTTTCAAAATCAAAGTTTCGGGAAGTCTTGATGTAAGTTAAGACTTTCAAAATTTTTGTTCTTACATATATATATGCTTATTTAATTTTCTATGTCCTTTAATTTTCCATATGTGTTATTCTTTTTATATAACTAATAAGTTCATATTAATGCATAGCCATAATGTTGTTATCTTGATAAAATTTTCAAAGAATAAATGAGTTGATTTCTTTCGCTTAAAAATAAGAACTAGACTCTCAAAAAAACATATGATTTTCAAAGAATAAATGAGATTTTCACTAAAACGTAGGATAATGGTTTAACTACCTTAATTTCAAAACTGTTAGAGTAAATCTTCAAAAAATTTAATGTTGATAATTCTTTTTTTTTTTAATTTTCTTAAAAAATTATTTGTATGATTTATACCAACACTTTGAAAATTATTGAGAATCAAACAATCTTTCTAAGTCAAGTTTAAGAGCAACTTACTAGATAAAAATCGACTAAAGAAATAAAATTGGTAGACAACTAAAAGAACCAAAATTTAAGAAGTAAAATTATTTTTAGAAGCTAAGTAAATATAAAGAGAATAGACAGGCACACCATTGTAAATTCACTACAAGAATTTTGCGTATAACAACGTTTATATATTTGACAAACGTCGCCTTTCATTTATACTCTAGTCGCATTTATTAAACGTAGATGAATATATACTATTAGTCATGTTTATGAACAAATTTAGATTATACTGAATCACTATTAGATTTGTAACCCTCTTATAAAAGTAAACGTTACCACTTATTGCGATGAAATAAATTTTGTTTCAAACCTATCTTGATTTCTGTGGAGGGAATATGAATCTCATAGCTACATATTTTCTTTTGAAAATTGGTTTCAAATCCATCTCTAAATTTGGAGTGAAAAATAATGTATGTATTTCGAAGACAAATTGCATTTTTTCTCCTATTGTTTTAACATTTTCCTTGTATTTTACTTTCTTTTTCTTTATATGTCATTAAAAAGAGGGTAAAAACTTAAACATAATCCCTTATATTCTTTTCTTATACTTTTTATAATTATGATTTTAAGTACTTTTTATTATTGTATTTTATACTTATAAATTTCTATTATACCTTTATTATTTATACTCGTTTTTTACGCTTTTCACAATTAACTTTTAATCTATATTGTATTTATTTTTTTTACTTTAAATTATTTTATTATATTTTCATTATTTTTCTTATTAACTTTACAACTTTTATTGCACTTTTACTACTAATATATTTTTACTAATACTTTCATTATTAGAAATAGTAAAATAATAAAAGGATAAAATAAAAACTAACCCGCCATATTTTTTCCCATAATTTCTAAATTTTTTCATGTGGCGCTCATCATCTCTCTGTCACGCCCCGAAGGGTACCCTAAACGTGGCAGTCCTCCGTACACAATATTAAAACCTAAGAATGACCGCCTTAGTTACGCAAAGGCTTCCATCCTATATACAAGGCGTCTAACACATGGAGGAGACACATCGGAGTGATACATTTTATGTCGATACAACTTGAGTAACAATGTAAAGGAAATTCAATTCACTATACTTCAATTACATTCATCCAAAGACTTCCCTACATAAACTATTACAAGGCAAATCATAAAACCTAGTTAATAACTTCAAACATTCTTATTCCTTGCTGAAACCCTGAAGTCATTCTCGGCTCTAGTCATTTCGGTCCCCACTTCGCATTCTTGAGATAACCTGTTCATTTAAACATCTATTGGGATATAAGCTACACTAGCTTAGTGAGAATTCCCTTAATGTCGTACCATGACAAGCAAGTTATAATTCATCCATATGCTATGCATGAACAAACACGTGAGCAAACAAGCATATGACTTTCCGGTAGCCATATGTGAATGGATTTATGCCCTCCATTCGGGGTTAGGATGGTCCATGGAACATGCAACCATATTTCCAATATCTTTCTCTTGTTGTAGTTGATATAAGTGCCTACAGCACTATCATTGTAGTTGATACAAGTTCCTACACCATTATCATTGGCCCACCCACCATCCACTAATATACATTTGTTCCCACCAAAGGTATATCAGCAATGCAATGTGACTCAACATGTGATATGCATGCACAGTTTATTCATATAATCATGGCATATTAATTTTGTAGTTAAAAGCGATCATAGAGAATTTCAGACAATTCAAGTCTATGCTAACTCATACAATGATTTTACAACAAGTCTCGCCTCGATATACTTATCATTCATTCAACCAAGATTATATTACAACTCATCATAATTTTATCTTTTCCTAATTCTAGTGCAACTAGCTATAAGCACAAGAAAGATAACAAAATAAGAGGAAAACTCACTCGGCCATTGGATCACCGGTTTCTTAGTAAAAGTAATCCGGTGGTAGGAAATCGTCGATTTCGAGATCACCTAAAAAGGAAGAAATACTCTAATAAGTATTTCAACTCAACTAATCCAAACAATCTTATACAAACTATCAAATTCGTAATTCTCCTCCTAAGCGGGAATTCCAACTTAAAACGTCCATAACTTGGTCATTTTAACTCGGAATTTCGTAAATTATATATCTATTTCTATCTACTTCGAAAGATGTATCTAATTATAATATTGTATTTAAGTTTTGAAAACTTTTAAGCTTCGAAAAGGTCAGATCAGATTAGGATAGTACCAATCTTCAATTCCAAAAAAAATAGTTTTGTAAATGTTTGATATGTGGTTACTATATAGATTAGCTATACATGCAATATGAATGATTTCCTAACATGAATGGCATGTGATGAGTTTAATGTATGCATGATCTTGATGATTTTTGATAAAAGAAAATTTTAGAACTCTTTATTTTGCAAGACTTCAACAATAACTACTTTTTGAAAAATCTAGTTTTCTAACTTTGATCATTTCCATTTGTTTTTGGATTTATTTCTTAAGAAAATATAATTATCTTTGTTAAAATTGAGTTTTTATTATATCTATTACTTATGACCTTCATTTCTACATAAAAATTTCCATTTTATACTTTATAAACATGTTTTCAAGTAGGGTTGATTCCAAAATCCGAATTTTGTAAAATTTGTTTTTGTGATGATTCCTTTAAGTAAAAATCATTTGATACTCATAAAATTAAGGCTCAACCATGCCTAACCACTAAGGACTTCATTTCTTTGATAACACTTCAAATTTGAGTTTGAAAAATATGGGTTTTCATACCATTACTCCATTATTACGAATTTCTTAAAATGACAACAACTCAAATTTTTCCTACTTCATCTCTACTCCTTGTTCTATATATATTTCTTAGCAAATCCCATCTTAATTTATCAAAATCATTACTCAATGATACCTATGACCTAAACTCTTCATTTTTTATATAAAACACAAGTTTTGGAGTTGATAAATGGGTTTTTAAGGCATGGTTTTGAATTCATCCGAATTTACAAATATTAGATAAAGTCAATTTTCATACCTTATTTCTATAATGCATCATGCATATATGTATTTCCTACAAGCTATTGTCATGATGGTTATGAGATGATCTACCTATATGTATGCATATAATACCAAGAATTCTTTTTGAAAACTTTTACTTTGCAAGACTTTGAATTATACTAGACTTAAGAAAAATTATTTTTCTTCTTGTAAAATCATACTTTCTTTTATCAAAACTCAACCTTGATGATCTATATAACCATCACCTTCATTATTTCAATAAAAACCTTCATTTGATGTTAGAAAGTAGATGTTTAAATAAGTAGTTTACCTACGTATGAATTTTACAAAATTTTGAAGAACAAAAACATTGTTTATCCTATTCTTGAATACCATTTGTTATTCTAAGATTATATTTTGATAAACTTCTTTTATCTTGTCAAAACTTGGTCTTTGTTATATATATTCCCTAGGACTTCCATTTTCCTATAAAAATTATCATTTTGACATTTGGAAATGAGTGTTTAGATAGTGGCTATTTTCAAATCCGAATTTTGAGAAATTCATTTGAGTTTGTTTTCTTTGTAAAATTCATTTAGTCTTTCAAAAACCATTTCCTAATCAAACCTACCCCTTAAGGCTTCCATTTCTTTAATAAAAGTCTTGTTTTAAAGTTGAAAAATGGGTTTTCAAATTGGTCTTGGTTGGAAACGAATTTACAAAATTCATTTTTGGACATATCTTTTGATAAAATCTATCTAAACTTATGAAAATCCCTTTCTTACATATCCTATCTTAAGAGCCTTCCATATCTGGAATAAAAACTTCATTTTTGAGTTGGAAAACATGTTTTAAAAATATGCCTTGGCCTAAATCCGAAAATGAGATTTTTATGTTGAAAATAACTTTTGAAAATAACCTTTGATTTTTGTAAAAAGAAGTCTTGATGATATACATATATTAAGCCTTCATTATCTCAAGTAAAAATTTCATTTTGACATTTAGAAAGTGGTTTTTAAATAGGGGTTTTGCCAAAATACGAATTTCACAATTTTTGTTTAAGTTCAAAACCAAGATCTACACTTAATATGAACATAAATCTAAAAGAAACCCATGGTAGTAAACTATAAACTCATAGATCTAAACTTTACTCATCAAAATCACTCATTTATGTTATCTATACCCTAAGCCATTCATTTTAAATGAAAAATACACATTTTGAAGTTGAAAAATAACTTTTCTAAATATGGTTCCATTTTCATCCGAATTTTCAAAAATGATTTTTGTTGAAAATAAAATAGATCTTGAGTTTTCTAAAACTTTTCTACTATCATCATGCCACTACAAGTTGTTTATGAACATAAAACAAAAGTCTAATATATGTATGAATCTAAAACAACTAGATCTAGTTATAATTGCATGAATCACTATAATAGTTATGTGAATGGTGAATATATGCATAAATCATAAATAATAACAAAAATAATAACTTCAATAACAAGATCTAGGGCATAAACAAAAATCAAAGCTATAAAAAGTTAGATCTACAAAATATAACTACTTTAAATAAGAAAATAATAATGATACAAGATAATAATCATGGAGAAGAGGTGTGTTTCATTTTTGGCATCATCATCCTTAGCTTTTAAGCTTATAGAATGCCATTTGATGCATGAAACTCGCATTATACTTTACCTATATCACCTATGGAAGCTTTAGGAAGAAAGTTTACTTAAAAGTCTTCAAAAAATATGTGTGGGAGCTCATGGAAGAGATAGGAGCAGCTTGTGTTCTTGTAAGAACAAGAGCAAAATGAAGAAAGAAAGAGAGGAAAAAGAGAGGAAAACAGGGAGGGTTTCAAAAGGGAATGAAAGGAAATAATTAAGAGGCATTAAATGGAGATAGAATTGTATTAAATGAAAGAAAAAAAAAATAAAACAAGGGTAGCAAATTTTGTGTGCTGCACGTGAAATGTGAGAGGAGAGAGAGAGGGAATTTGTTTGAATTTTGACTTGGAATTGAATTATGAAATTAATGGTATGTGTAGCTTTTTGAAGAAGGATTGAAATATATTTATTTTAGTCAAAATAGGAGTAAAGTAAAGGATAATGACAGCCATAAAGAAGGGAAAAATCTGCAATGAAGTACGGGATAGAGTGTAGAAAGATTGAAGTGAAAAAGAAGTGATATGTAGAAGGTGTTCTTGAAGTATGGGTAGGAAAAAGTGATTTTTATTAAGAAAAATATAAAATAAAATTAGGAAAAATATTTTTAAATAAGTGGCAGAATTTTCATAAACAAAATTAAATAATTATTTGAATTATTTTAGTATTTTAACAAATATGTTACTGGTATGATCAAAATACGCGAATATGGGCTATAAATGATATTTTTATAACCCGAAAAATTCTAAAAAATTATTTTATGGAAATAAAAATATTTTTCAAATATTTTTCAATTATTAAATTAATTTATTTTGTTTTTAGTATCGGGTCTTAAATAGAAACTGATCCCGTTAAAACCCGAAACGAACTAAATTTTAGAAAAACAAAATTTTCTATAATATATAAAATAATTATCTAAAAATATAAGGCTTTATAAGAATAATAAAATTTTGTAATGAAATAGAAGTGAAGTGAAAAAGACTAATCAATTACCGATAGCAACGAAAATGCGATAAAAAGGTTATAACTGAGACTTTTATAACCCGAAAAATTATCGTAAGTTTTAAAGTATTAGTACCCAAGATTTCTTAAAATGAGAGAAACTCATTTCTTTTATAAATCAAAACTAAAGACTCCATAAAAGAAGAATTTTTAGCATTAAAAGATTTTAACTCAACCATACCTTTTATAAAACTTAAATAGGTTTACTACAGACTTTGATGCATGAGCTTTTGGTCTTAATCTTTGAATAATTAGCTTGATCTTATGTTAATGGGCTTAGGGTTTTATAAGAAGAATTAAGCCTTTAGGTTATGGGCTTTTGGGAATTAGAAATGGATTTTAAGAAGTAAGAAAGAGAATTAACTATTTGATATTATAAATTAATTCTAGGAAATCTAATTAAAGGAAATTTAATATTTTACTTAAATTTAGGGTTTTAGGGGCTTAGGAATTAGTATTTGAAAACAAATATTTAGTTTTAAAGTTCTAAGATTTAAGGAGTTGGAATTGAGGCTAAAATGTCTAAATTGGATATTTAGGGTTTTAGATGGTTAAAATTGATTAATAAAGTTCATTTGATAATTTGAAAGTTTTGATTAATTTGAATTTGTTGAAATAGCCAATTGATGTTGCTTAATAGGTTAAATTGGGCATTTATGACATTAGAATATCTATTTTCAATTAAATTCCCTTATTATTCCTAATTATGTTAAATTATCAAATTTTTTATTTACGCTATTAGGGTTTCTAGTCCCAATAGGTCAAATTAGGGTATTGCACTCAAAAGACTCAAAAAATTCTAAATTTCATGATTACGCATTCAGAATTTTTATTTGAACTCTAGTTTGGTAGATATTAATCAGTTTCTATTTTTATTGTATATATTTCAATCCTAGCGATTCATCTTTAAACCATCGTTTACTATCTAATAGACCCTAAAAATTAATCGGGTCATACTACACTTTATATTTATAACCTTAGGTGTATAATTAGTGAGTTATTGACTTGAGTCTAATCTAAATTTACATTAAGGTTTAATTTTAGTGAATTAGGAATTTAGATAGTTCAACTTGAGAAATTAGTTTCAAGTTGATAATTGAAAGGAATTGACCAGCTTGGTATGTTAGAGAAAGGACATTGAAGTAATTTTATAAGTTGAAGTGGGTATTTGTGGTATTGAAATTTCTAATTTCAATTAAATCTATCTACTAATCCAATTATATAAAATTTTCTAATTATATTCTATCATTTATGAAATTCAATTTAACTAAACTATCTAAATTCAATTATTAGGTTAAATTTAAAATAAGATTCAAAATTACCTGCATTTTCATAGCATTTAATTATCACATTTTTAATTTAGGTTGGTAAAAATCGGGGTATTTCAGTAAAAGTCTAAAAGGTCATATATTTACTAAAGGTATATGTATATTTATATTTGTATTTTATAATTTATCGTTTTGCGATTTTTGTTGAGCTTTATATGTTTTATTGATCACTTTTCTACATATTTTAGGGAGCAACTACCGAGCAAACAAAAATAAAATAACAAATATTCTAAGAAAGATATATGGAAAATAACTATGAAACATAATAACAAATAAAATAAATATAATACTTATAAATTAAAAACTAGAAGGAAAGAAACAATAAAGAAATCATATTTAGAAAAAAAAAAGGAAATAATAAAAAACTCATAATTAGAAGGTGGAATCAGAAAATCTTTCATGAAGGATGACAAGTCTAAGCTTTCTATAGGTATTAACAATCCTATGATATCATATGGTCTATAACACCTTATACATTTCCTCTTTGTATTCTGATCTGCTGCTCTGTCTTGATGGGAAACCAAACTTTATCTCCAATTCTCGAGTAAGGATACAAAAATATCTACAGACAAAGTAAACTTAAAGGATCAAAATATTATATAAACTACTAGATATCAACAAGACTAACTAGACAAACTACCTCAACTATTTTCTACCCCTCTCATCATTGCTCACCGTCCTAAGGAGTTCATAACTTAAATCTAATAAGATCAAAACCTATTGCTCTGATACCAAATAAGATGTAACGCCCTAACCTCTTGGCAATTACAACCCGCCATTTGTCCTCTCTTTATAGGACACGCAAATACTATAATAATCTAATCCACAATATGAAGACATATAATATATTCTCCATAAACACTCTCTCCATAAACTCTCTCAGAGAGTACATCAGAAGGTTTCAAACCTATATAATATATCAATAAAAAAAAAAATCCTTCAACAGATCCTTTTTAATATAACAAAGTTAGCATAAACCTAGGACAACCAAATTCAAGATAATTCTAACTCCACTTATTACCTAATAATCCTTCAAATCCTCAAAATATATTCAAAAACATAAAAATCCAGAGTCTTTTAGAAAATATAAAATCTTTAATGTTATTCCAAATTTTGTAAAAGATCTAAAATTTCTTTTCTTTAAATCTAGTATCTCAATCTATTCCTTAGCATGGTAGTTTGGACCATTATAGCCATCCCCTTGATCTATGTATATATCATATCCAGATATATCACATACTATGTCTTCTTCACCTATACTTGAACATGAAAGGAATGAGCGGAACGCCCAGTACGCTAATCCATAAAACAAATGCATATGCACACACAACATATTATATATATATATATATATATCAAATGCAACTTAATCTAATGCAAATAATCAAATTATTATCTTTATTAAGCCAGAAAAACAATATAGTTTAGAACTACTGTATAATAGTCCCAAACCTGGAGTAACTCGGACCCCATGAAAAAACCACCAACTTTTTGAAAATAGATAATTATATACATATATTGATGAATGTGTACTCCCAAACACTCGTGGCCATACTACCAAATCACCTAAATTTATCGGGATCATCTCTAAGTGCAACTCTACCGAATACAATGCCGCACAAAGATCATCAGGGTGTTACACTAGTATCACTGTCTGCTAGGTTTTTACTGGTCATAGCAACACACCCAGCAGACAAATTAATTAGCCAAATACATTGAAATTCATTATTCATTTGTTCTTACAACAAAGTATACAGAAAACTAATCCTGCAAACACATACAACAAACAAGGAAAGGTTGAACCTTTTCAATTTTAGGAACAAATCTCCAAAACTACAATCTCCCTTAACAATAACCTACAATCTCCAAACCTCCTGATAATATAACATGAATTGAAACAATTAAAAACTTCAACATGAAAACAAAATCTAACATATCCAATTTCTCCAAAACCCTAACCTTTTAAGGAAACTCCAAAATAGCACCTTCTTCCTAGATCAATTTCCTCAAAATTCCAATAAAACAGATCTTACTCTAAAAACCCTAATTTTGCAACTCAGCAAAAACAGACATGTATCATCAAAATTACATCTTATGATAGATCTAGGTTTGTGAAGATATACTTACCGTGATTAGATCCTTAAACCCTTACTGATCACCAAAAGATTAGATCTTGCACAGAACTAGGGTTTGCTCTAACAAAAGCTCCTTCAAAATGAAAAGAGATCTGAGGAAAACCATCATCAATTCTTGTAATCTAAATAGATCTTGTTTAGATTTGCTTACTCGATCCAAAATCTTTTGTCACACCCCGAGGGGCACCATAAACGTGGTTGTCCAACGTACACAATACTAATGCCTATGAATGACTACCTCAGTCACACAGAGGCTTCTATATCATGTACAAGGCATACATCACAACCAAGGGAACGCATCGGAGTAGCGCAATTTATATTGATAGTAAATAAGTAACAAGATAAAGAGAATACTTATCATAAAACATAAACATATTAAATCACAATCCTTAGGGGCATATCCCTCTATTGTCTTCAAATAAATGTACATCTTAGAATCAACATAGCACCAATCATATAAATCATTACATATAAAGAACCTTACAAAATTACTTCATCTTATGATTCCATTTCCTTCATAGAAGCTTAACATCCTTCTATGACTTCTTTAATGTCATGAACCTCAAATTAAGCCACGGGTATACTTGTTTCAGCAAAATCTATAAGGGTATAAGCTGCAACTAGCTTAATAAGATATTCCTTTTCATTCGCACCATATTTTCAAACAAGTTCATTTAGATTTTCACACATATGCCATGCATACAATGCAACAATCACGTGATTACGCACATATATAGTTATCCGGAAACCATATATAAATGGATTTACCCCTCCATATCGAAGGTTAGGGAATCGGGGTTAAAGATCCTCGATCTTCTACTGCTATTCCCCAGGTCCTCACCCACAGCATTCGGTTGGCTCCGCTCCATACCTAGAGTCGCATTCTCCGGGCGATTTGGATTCTCTAGGAAGGAAATGGCTCGTGGCATTGCACGATCACAGCCAATGCAACTTACGCGTAGGAGTAGCAGCCTTCCAAAAGAGATGTGACTCGATGGATGCTACGTGTGAGCGTTTCATTTTTCTTAAGCCAAACCATATTAAGGTTTATTAGGGGGCGATCAATCAATTTAGCAAATGATAAGCAGTCATACAAGTAAGTAAGCAAAATACTTAAATAGGCAGTTTGGAGTTGCGATATTTTTTAATTCTTAGTTCATGCATAAACATAGAATCACATATATACACATGCTCCCAAATTCCCCAAATATATATCATTTTTATCTTTTCTTAGTATACTAATGCTACTACTTTACAAGTACAAGCAAGGTAACGAAATTAAGAGGAATAACCCACTCGTCCATTTCGCGATTTTCTTAGTCGTAGTAATCCTTGGGTTGGGAATTCTCGTATTCTTTGTCACTTAGACAAAAGAAATACCCGGTATGAGTATTTCGTAGAAATTCTACTTAAACTTTCTAATTCTATTACTATATTCGTCAAAATCGTATAGAATGAAATTCCAATTTAAAATGGCCATAACTTGCTCATTTTAACTCTGAATTTCGCATATAATATACCGTTTTCTACCTATTCAAAAATATCTATCCATTTCTAAGGTTATATTTATCATATAAGGTCATTTGGGTCTCGAAAACGTTGGGTACAGATTTAAAACGAATATTTCTAAACTTTTGCAAACCCATTTTCTAACTCAACTTCATTCAAAAATCCTTTAGTAAAAGTATAGATATATATATATATATACACATATAATTGATAAATCCCTTGAGTATATAGATAAGCTCACTTTATATGCAAAATTCTAATGGTAGTGTCTCAACAATTTATTTCATAAAACAATTTATTTTTGAGTTGTTAAAACTTTAATTTTGACAATTTCTTTTCAAGTCTTTTGAAGAAACTTTGTATTTCCATAGGTTATTATAAATGAGTATATTCTTACTTTATTTTCTTCATTCTTTTTCCAAAAACAAGTAAATTTTCCTTAGTCTTTTATAAATTTTACTTTTAGTGATAAAAGATCAAATTTATCAAAAGTGTATTAAGTTGTTGAAACCCTCTTTATAAATTTGTAGTTAGAATGGTTTTAGAAAATGAGTCTTGTCTTCTTATATTTATTATTTAAAATATAAGTTTTTGTTTTTTAAAACTTGTTCTTTTATTTCCTTTGAAAAGAATCATCTTTATTGATAAAATCATTTGTTTCTAATCTTATTTATATTCTTTGAAAATAAGTTTCTCTTTTAGGAACTTGAAAATCATTGTTTTCCTAAGTGGGTTATAACTTTATGGATTGAATTCATCTTATCTTTGAAAACTAGTTTGTTTCTTAGTTTTGTTATGGAGTTAAAAAGAGTTTATCCTTAAGCTTTTTGTGAGAACTTTGAAAACTTAACAAATTATTTTACTAAAACTTAGGTTACTATCATATGTGAAGAAAGTATTTATTTCTTATATTTCCTTGGTAAACTATTTTAAGAAAACGTTGAGAAAACTCTATTTCTATGTTGTTGATAATAACTCTATCATTTTGTGACTAGTCACTTAATAGAAAATTTAGTTTTAAGTTCTTTTAATAAAATAAAATTCTACTTTTGACTTAGTTGAGACATTAACATTATGTAGATGCAAGTATTATGAGCATATAAAATAATAAGAACATAAGAAAATACTAGAAACAATTAATAAGCAAGAAAATAAAATATCAAGTATTGAGAACCTTAGCTTCATCAAGGTATCTCGGTCAAGTATTGGGAGCCTTAGCTTCATCAAGGCATTCCAGGACTAAGAATGGACTAGTCCCAAAAGATTAAAGAAAATAAATAAAAGGTTGTTTTGACTTGATATGGACAAGTCTAAGACTAGAAAGACTAGTCTTCAGGAAATAACATGAAATAAATAAATTACAAAGCATGAAACTAAATAAATAACAAGTGAGCTTATATGCTCTAAAGATTATATATAAATACATAAATATATTTAGTTAGATATGAATAATAAAATCAACATAACAACATAATAATATAGGAGTTTATGTGCAAGAACAAAACATGAACATGTTGTTGCTTTTACTACTCATATGAGTTTCAAAACAACTCCATAGTCATGTTAAGTTACATGACATGCGTAAATAAATGGTTGGAAGAAGATTACCTAAGGTGTTTATGCGATATGAAGATGGTAGATGAAAGGTGTATTATGTGAGTAGTGACATGTGGTAGATAGTTTATGTATAAAGAATGATTTTTGTGAGGAATTGGTTTAAGAGAGTTTTGGTAGAGAGAATTCTTGAAGAGAGGATTTATGGAGAGATTTTGAGAGAGTTTTAGTAGTGAAATGAATTGTGTGAAAGAATGAAGAAGGAATGGGGTATTTATAGAATTTTTGGAGTGAATTTTTTATGTAATAAAATAAATTGAAAAAAATAATTGAGAGGAAAAGAAGAGGGGTAGCATTGGCCCTGTGAAGGAAGAGAGAGAGTGAGTTGATTTTTGTTTGTTTTTTATAAGAAAATAATTAATTTGTAAGGTATGATTTGATATAAGATGTATTGGAAATATAAAAAGTAAGAAAATAGGTATGTAGGTAGTAAGAAATAGGTGTAAGAAAAAGTAGAGATAGTGAAATAGTAATGAAAAGAAGACTAGACAATTAAAGTACTGGTAGTAAAAAAAATACGCTAATAATGTGATATCTAATTTTTTAGCTACCGAAAAATTCTAAAACTGATATTTTCAAAAACCTTATATTTTTACGAGTCTATTGGTATTAACGAAATATTTTTAATATTCCGAGCTCCAGGATACGCTTTTCGAGAACTGATTCCGTTTGAGTCCGAAGGACACTCGAAATTCACGAATCTGATATTTTTAAGCTTCCCTATATTATTACGAACTATTTTAAGCTATTATCTTAATTTCGTTTTCTAGGGTTTGAGAATGCGGGATTGCCGGATCTTAAATGTTAGGGTTTGTTATAAGCTTTATTTGACTTTTATGGTTCCGGTTTGACTTCCGGTTTTGTTGAGTTATTCGTAAGATTATATAATTTTGGAGTTTTGACAGTTTTATATTTTTAGCTCGATATCTATGGTTTATCTTATTTTATTTTGATTATTTAATAGTCTTTAGTTCTGAGGATCGTTTAACCGAGTCTAAGGTTATGAGTTGACTTAGTTTGACTTTTGGTGAAAATTGAAATTTCTGATTCTGAAATGCATCGAAGGTTTTAAGATCTTAGCATTTCGTTGTCGAGCATTATTTGGATATATTGTCTTGATTTGCATGTTAGGAAATGGTTAGGTGATTTGATTGATATACGGATGTTGATTCAATCGGTAGTTGGATTTTGTATTTTGTTTCAAGGGTTCTCGTTTTCTCAAGACTAAGAATTTTTGTGTTTGAGTTGATTTAGAATTTGGTTTTAACTTGAGTCGATTTTCAGGATTTCAATTTTAATATTAGACTTCTAGGATTATTTTCTATGAATTATGAAAATTTTCGGGGGTTTACATCTTTGATCTCCTCTAACTCCAATGAACATTAGTTGACTTATAGAGAGGATTTTCTAGGTTTAGGAATGATTTTGGAGAAGAGGGAAGCTAGTTTATATAGAAGATAATGAATAACTATTTAATAATGCATCTTCATCTTTAATAATGACGTCTCTTTATCTTTAGTAACATCTCTTTATCTTTAATGACTTTCTTTATTTTTAATAATGTCTCTTCATCTTTAATAACATCTCTTTATCTTTAATAACGTCTCTTTATTTTTAATGATGTCTCTTCATCTTCATTTATGCATCTAACAACCGACAAAACAAAAATCGATAAAAATTAAATAAGCATTATGGTTGACCATAAAACCCTTTTATTTTTATATCAAATGACATCTTTGCCCTTCAATATAAAATATTTATTTATATATTACAAGGAAGATTCTCGTAGATTTATGAATAGCTAGATAGTGTCAGTTGAAGAAGAGATGGGTAGTTTTCACACTAAGATAAAATAAAGTCTAGTGGAATATAGAAAAAGCCTAAGAATCTTAGTTGTAGGCATCGCGCTGTCTAATAGGCCAAGAACAATTCAGAAAATCCTATGAATCGTAGCAAGTGGGATTATATGGGTTAAGTGGGGGGATCACATGTCTTATAACCTCACCAAAACATATGGATATAGAATTAGTTTATGTCCTTAAAAAAATAAGTGGACTTTCAAAACCGCTAAGTCTCAAAGAAAACATTACCTTCGTAAGATGCAAATAACAAGAAACCAAAGTTAAGTGGCTTTTGATTAAGAAACTAAAGGAAAAATATCTCTACATAAAAGATGTTGCGATTGACCTTAGACAATGAATATTTTTGTCGATGTGCCAACAGATGGGGACTCACACCTCTATTGCCAAATGAAGAAGTTGGAGCCAAGCCCCATGGGCACTATCAAAAGATCAAAAGCGAGGACATTCTTCCAAGAAATTGGGAATGGAAGTGATGGAACCAACCTCAAGTTTCCTCCGATTCCAACAAAAGGATTGAGAAAAGAAATAAAGGTGCAACAAGAAGAAGAGGAAGTTGTAACCAAATGTAAGTCTGCGAACGAGGTGGCAAGAGGAGAATGTCAAGAAGAAAACGTCGCAATTACATAAAACACAACACTTTAGTCATTAAGTCACAAAAAATTAAAAGAAGTAGGTAAGTATCTAAATAGCAAGTGATCTAATGATTGCCTTGCATTCTTTTTACAGCATTTATGTTATGTCTTTTCCATTAATAAGATTTCTTAATTTTTTATGTAGATTTTCTATTTTATGATTCTTATAAGTATTTTAAATTCTTGATTTCTTATTAAGCTTTTGTTAAATTCTTATTTTGTGAATTCATTTCCATGAGTTTTGTATTTCAATCTTGATTTTCGACCTTTTATATTTGAGATTTCTGTAATTTCCAAAAACGCCAGCGTAAAGTGCGAAAAAGAATTAAAACTTACATAATCTAAACTTTTAAATAGCTGTCCAAAAAGGTGTAGAATTGAGATCAACAAAATTCCAACAATATACTAGCTGAGCAAGGAGTACCGCCACAAAACCAACCAAGGAATAACCCTACACTTGCCCTAAATCAGCAAAATGACATTACTGCTACCCTCGGGCAATTGACTCAGTTGTTGAACACTTTAGTTTAGCAAGAAAATCAAAATGTGCTAGCTCATGCTCGACCTCATTACACTCTTGAAGCCACTATGGAAGCACCTGCTCCACCTGATGCATAGTCGCATGCTACACCATTACCTCTACCACCACCATCGAGACCATATTGAAGCACACTCCTTGAACTCATCAAAAGTAACCGCTACTTTGATGGAGCCTTTGGAAAACTAGATGAGGTAAAGGACTTGTTGGCCCAAGTTGAGAGATCGTTTGATGCTTGTGAAGTGCCCCATCATTTGAGAGTCAATTATGGGACATACCTGTTAAGATTCAATACTTGGGTATCGTAAGATTCTAAGAAATGAGATTTGCCTGCTCTAATTACATGGGATATGTTTCACCAAGAGCTTTTGGAGAACTATTTTGCAAGGAGTGTTAGAGTGCAGTATAGTGTAGACGTCCCACATATTTCTCAAAGAGAGAGAACCATTTAGCAATATAAAACTGAGTTCATAAGTAAAGAACTAAAGAGGCAAGTCTTTTCTAAGTGGACTTGATGAGGAGCTAAGGATTCGTCTAAAGGAATTTGATATTAGAAGCTTTAGGAAGCTAGTGGAAAGGGCTTGGATAATTGAAGGAGCTAAAAAGAGGAAGATAAAAGCCCCAAAAAGGAAAGTGTTTGTGTTTAGGAGGAAGTCATATGAAGGATCAAATCCTGGATTCAAGAATAAGAAGTTTCAAGCTTTTGATACTTTTAAAGGAAGTGGAAGCAATCAAAAGGAAGTGACCAAGGTAGATGTTACATCTTGGAAATGCCGAGGTGAACATTATCCAAAATCTTGCCCTTAGTTGCAGAACAAGTGCTATTTTTGCAGGAGCCCATATCATAAAATTCTAGAGCATCCCAAGAAAAACACCAGTATTTACTATGTGTGTAAGTAGCCAAGACACATTGAAAATGAATGTCTAAAGAGGAAAAATGCTCCAGCAATGCCATCCAACTTTTTAGGAGGATCCATGTTTGTCAATACCAACAACGGTAATGGCAACGGGAACCCTCTGGCACACCGATGCATGGGATGATGATTTATAACCTGAAAGTTAAGTGGATGTGTGAAGAGGTTGATGATGAGGAGGGAGGATGTGAGTTTACTGCCATAGAGGAAGATGGAAGCTATGATCACGGACTAGTTACAGGTTAGCCTTAAACCTAAGTTGTTGTTTTGCTTGTTTATAGCATCTTTATATATGATCAAATCAGTAGCAACAGAATCATAATATCCTTTTAGCCTAAAAATTTGGAATTATTAGATAAGTGTAATATGATATGTTAGTAACTAGTACGTGTTGAATGTAGGAAATATACGAGTAGCTAGTGAAGTCGCTCATGTCATGCCCCAAGGGGTACCCTAAACGTAACAGTCCACCACAATCAATATTAATGCTTAAGTATGACAATCTTAGCCACTCCCAAAAGCTTTGATATTAAGTGTAAGGAGTGCTCTCATAAAATTTAGAGGACCATATATGGAATTATAAAGCTTAAGAAGATATAATAACAGATTAAGAAAAGAGGATTCATAATATTCGTTTATTCATAACAATGATCTTACAAAGCTTAAGGACATTTTCCTTATTCACAAATCTATTACAAGAGTATTTCTACAGCTTATCCAACACTAACTTTATCTTGAAATTCCTTAACTAAAAAGGAAATACCTGGCTGCAAGGTCCACGTAGCCTCAAACACAAACATGTGAACCGCAAAATATATCTATAGGGGTATAAACTAATAGGCTTAGTGAGAACTATTTCTATAAATAACTTCTTGTAACAAAATTCAAACAAGTTGTTTAAGCAGACAAATGAAATGCAACATACACATGGGCAAACAAGGCATATAGTTTTCCGGGAACTATATGTTGAATGGATTTACTCCCTCCATTCGGGATTTGGTGATACGTAAAATCAAAATAAGTAGTTTTAGTTAAAAAGATTTATGCTTTCGACCAATATCGCCAAGCATATTAAGTCTACTTGAATTGAGCCTTGCTTTCAGATCTTCCGCCAAGCATTTTCTTAATGTCGCCAAGCAATCGCTTTCGGTCACTCCGCTAAGTGTTGCTTTCGACCTGAGCTACAATCCTTCTCACCTAAGGATAATAACCCAATGCAATGCGACTCACTTCATGGTATGCATGAATCCATTTGTTTATGATATCCTAACATTATTATTATTAGATTTAAGGTGATCAAAGAATCTCATACAAATCAAGTGTTGTACTAAAACAACCATTACATCAATTCTAGCCTCGCTATTCTTAGGATTTTTTCAAAGAATTATCTTACATACATATCCATTTATCTTTTCTTAATTTCTAATGCAACTAAATTACAAGCACAAACAAGTATAGCATTTTAAGGAAATAAACTCACGATGCCATGTCGACTATTCTTCTACACGGATGAGTCGCTCACATAATCCCCTTAATCGAAATAGTCTTCGGGGTATAGGTATTCTTTCTCGGAATCACCTAGCCAAAGAAAATACCCAAAATGAGTATTTCTTGATGATATTCTTGAAATTTGACAAAACAATGTCATGAGAACGTCAAAGTTCGTATAAAGGAAAATTCCAATTTAAAATGGCCATAACTTGGTCATTTTAACTCAGAATTGGGCATATAATATACCAATTTCTACCTACTTGAAAAGATCTATCCATTTATAAAACTATTTTAATCAAACCAAACCTTTTAGGCCCCAAAACAGTGGTGATCAAATTCACCACGAATTTTCCAACTCAAAAACAATTTTGTTTCAAACTTTAAATCATTCAATATTTGTTTGATAAATATTTAGTTATCTATATAGTTGAAAAATCCTCTTTTTATAGCTACATCGCTCATATTTATTCATCCTCAAGTGTTCGTTTGTCCATTCATGTTTCTTTGAGTTAAAACAATGACAATTTGGTGTTTTAGAAATCTATAGTTGAAGAAAATTCATTTTGTGAATATTTTAAAATGAATACTTCAATTCTTTTGTTTTCAAGGAATTTCCTTATGTTCTACTTATTTATTTTTCCTAGATGACTTTTTGAAAAGTAATTTTCTTCTTTTTCTACATTCTCTTCATTAGTGTTATTTTTCCTATTTATTTTCTATACAATTTTTCTTTGACCATTTGTTTGAAAAAACCTTCGTTTGAAAATTCCTATTCGTTTCTTATGTTATGTTTTTCATAGAAATAATTTTTGTATCAAAAATCGTTTTCTTTTTGAAAAACAAAGTGGAATAACAAATGATTTAAAAAAGCTTTTCATAACAAAAATAGTTTCTAAAATTGTAGTGAGTTCTTCTAATAACTTGAAAAGAAATGACTTTATTTTTGCTAAACCATAGATTTTATATTTCATATAAAATTATTTCTAAGTGATAAAATCTCCTTTTTATCAATTATTTTTAGAAGTTGAAAAATTTGGACAACAATCTTAATAAACATGATTTATGAGAAATAATAGCAAACAAAATTTAACATGAATAATAACTAAAGTCAAATATTGGGAGTCTAAGCTTTTTCAAGGCTTCCTGAACTAAGAAGTAGACTAGTCCCGAAAGAAAATAAAATAGAAGAAAAAAAATTATTTTGACTTCATGAAGACAAGTCTAAGACTAGAGACTAGTCTTAAAATAGCAAGAAGTAAATAGATTGCAATGAAAGAAATAAATAAATTGCTTTGCATGAAATTAAATAAAATACAAATGAGCTTATATGCTCTAAAGAATATGTATACATATAGATACATAATAATACTTAGATACAATAACAATAACATGAACAAAATAAAACAATATAATCATAAATGGATTTTCATGAACAAGAACAATGCATGAACATAGTGTAGCTTCCATAACACTTAGTCTTTGGAAACTCACACCATGGTCATGTAAGGTTATATGATATGAGAAGAAGAAGATAATAAGAGAAGTTTACCTAAAGAGAGTTTTTGTAGTGTTATGTGGTTATGGGTTTTGTTGTGGGTAGAAAGTGTTTTGTAATTATTTTAAGAGAGTTTTAGGATGATACTTGGAGAGAATTTTGAGAGGAGAATTTGAGAGAGTTTTTATAGAGAATTTTGTGAGTAGTAATTGTGTGAAGGAAGTGAAAGAGGAGGGGCATTTATAGGAAAATGTGGAGTGATTTTTGAGTAATTAAAATAAAAAAAATTAAAACAATTTGAGGAAGATGTAGAGGAGGGGGGGCGCCAGCCATATAGAGGGAGTGAGAGAGTGTGTGTTTTGTTTTGTATTTTTCTTGATTAAATGAAGTAATAAGTAAGGTAGATGTAAAATAAAGTTATGAGAAAGGTAAAAATTAAAGGTTATAGGTTATGTATGTGTAAAAGTAGATGTAAGAAAAAGTAGAGATAAAAGAATAGTATAGAATAGTAATGAATAGTGTAATGTAAAGTAGATATGACTAATAAAGTACCGTAGTAAAAAAATACACATATAATTGCAATATCTGTTATTTTTACTTGCTGAAAAATTATAAAATTGATATTCTTGAAATTCTTATATTTTTACGAGTCTAATGGTATATTCGGAATATTTTTACTATTCCGAGCCCCGAACATTTTTCAAAAACTGTGTCCAATCGGGTTCAAAACGATTCGCATTTTAACAAATTGATCTTTTCAAGTTTTCTTAGGTAATTACGCACTATTCTATAACTAAACTCTTACTACCTTTCTCTGAGTTGCTTAATAGGGTTGCTGGACTTAAGCCATTAACGTTTAACTAGGGTTTTGTTGACTTTAAGTTTCGATTAACTTTTAGATAGGGTTTTTAAGCTAAACTGATTCCAAAAATTTAGGGATTTACAGCTTATGCCCTATTTGATACCCGAGCTACCCATTTGTTTGTCACCCCAACCTTGCTAAGAAGATCGGTTTACCTATAGTCACCACTGCTACCAGCTTCAGGATAAAGAAACCTACAAGTAAAATCGTAACCACCCAAGAGATGTTAAAGAAATGTCCCTTAGAGATCTAAGGACACTATACGACAAGTGGTTTGATTGTGTTAGACATGAGCAAGTATGATGTGATTCTTGGCATAAGTTGGTTGACACGCGCCAAAGCAACGGTAGATTGTCGCAAGGAAAAGGTGAACTTTAAGGATATAGATAGCAAGGATATAGACATTAAAGAGAATTCGTTGCCATAAAACGAAAGCAAAGGTTAAGATCGCTTAAGTTAGTAACAGATGAAGGAACCACAGAAGAACCAAGCAACAAGTCAACGCCATAAGAAAGAAAGCAAAGGACCAAAAGTAGAGGATATACCTATAGTCAATGAGTTTCCTGATGTTTTTCCTAAAGAGTTGCCTAGATTGCCACCAAAGAGGGAGATTGATTTTGAGATTAGATTAATGGCAAATATCGAACCAATATCAAAAGCTCCATACCGCATGGCACCAGTATAACTGAAGGAACTCAAGAAAAAACTACAAAAACTTCTGGATCAAGGTGAATTCGCTCAAGTGTATCACCATGGGGGGCGCCAGTTTTGTTCATTAAGAAGAGGATGGGTCTATGAGGTTATGTATTGATTACCGATAGTTGAATAAGGTTACAATCAAGAATAGTACCATTACCATGAATTGATGACCTCTTCGACCAATTGCAAGGTGCTAGTATGTTTTCCCTCATCGATCTAGAACCGAATATCACCAGTTAAAGAGTGAAGCTGGAAGACATACCCAAGACCACTTTTCGAACTCTTTATGGACATTACGAGTTCTTAGTGATGTCTTTTGTTTTAACAAATACAACTGCTGCTTTCATGGACCTAATGAATCAAGTCTATAAGCCTTTATTGGATAAATGCATTATAGTCTTCATCCACAACAACATTTTGGTCTACTTGACTACACAGAAGCAACATGAAGAACACCTCCGTATGGCATTTTAGAAGTTAAGAGAACATAAGTTGTATGCTAAGTTGTCAAAGTGCAACTTTTGGTTGGATAAGATATCCTTTTTAGGACATTTTGTTTCAAGAGAAGGCATTTAGGTTAACCCTGAAAAGATTAAAGCTATGATGGAGGGAAGTAGCCAAAGATGGTGACTGAAGTAAGAGGATTTCTTGGTTTAGCTGGCTATTATTGAAAATTCGTATTGAATTTCTCGACCATAGCCAAGCCCTTGACACAACTAACTCAAAAGAATGAGAAGTTCATCTAAACAGATAAAAAGGAAAAGAGTTTGCAAGAGCTTAAACAAAAACTCGTATTATAAACCCTGGGAATTTTTCACATTAGTACACAACCTTATAATAGATTGTATAAACTAGATAATAGATTTAGATTCTAATCGAAGTCTAATAATATATTAATATTTAGATTTTGGATAGATGAAGAATTTAGGAACCGAATAAAGAAATTCTTTCACCCTAGTTAATACCAAAAACGAGATTTTTATCTTGAATAAATAATTCAAGATATGATCTATAATTTAGACCCGAAACTTGATATACAAATATGTTTAAATAGAATATGAATATAGGGATTACATGATTATTTTTTATCCTGATAATGATTCGAGATTAGAATAACGAGTAGTGATGAGTTTATATTTAGACTTAAACCATAAATTCAAGATTCCTAGTTAAAATTAAAAGTTACTAATAAGAATTCATGTTCAGTATCAAAACTAAAGATATAAATATAGTTAGTTTTTGTATAAGCCCAATACACTACGTAAATGATTATTTACGCTTATAAACAGAAAATGATGATCCAAAGATAAATCGAAAAGATTTTAAATACACAACGAAAATACAAACTGTCGAATAACTCAAAATCTGAACCCCAAACAAATAATCGGATCACGCTGTTGCTCTAAACCGAGTTTTCTTAAGCTATCGGAGCCAGAAACAAAAATTGACCTAACACGCTTAAGAAATCCTAATCGCGGGAGATAAAATTATACGAGTAATTAACTACGTATATATAAAACTAAAAGTGGTATTATTTGAAAATCTAAGAGTTTTGTATCCTTCTATAAACATATTTTTGTACAAAAACTCTCAAATATTAGCTAAATTATACCCGTATAACTCGTTTACTTAACTCAAAACTTAATTAAATAATAAACTAATATATATATGCATACGGTTGTATTTCGGTGGAAAATGGAGGAAGAAAGGGGCGTCGGAATTTGTGTTCAATAATTCACTAAAGATTTCAACAAAAGTGACCCAATAACCAATAGGATAATGCCAACTCAAATCCACATTAAATGCAATGAAAATAACATGTTAAGCACAGCCACAGTCGAAGGAAATCGGAGAAGAAACAGCAGCCGACGTCCTCTTCCTTTCTTCTATATATATGTGTAATAAATGCTTATAATGGAGAACAGACCAAAACTTATCAATCCTTAAACTTTCCAGCACGAAACTACACTTAATTAGCCACCAAAGCAAGCTAAAAACAAAGAATAAATAGATCGAAACAACCGAACTCGGATCAAAGGAAAAACAAAGCTAAAAACCCTTGAATACGAGCTCAAAGGTAAGTTGAGGTAACTCGAGTGGTTTTCTTTCAAATCTAAGCTTTGTGTAAGCCTCAGAAAATTTCAATGAATAATTCCAAAATGAACTTCGAAAATGAACCCTAAAAATCACTCCAAACTAAAATCGAATTTCGACAAGTCCTAAATCACGAACGAATCCAAAAATTTCTTAATCATGAGAAAATGAAAATCCTTAAAAATAAAATAAGAACTCAGTGGTCTTCAAATTCAAAACCACGGCATACAAAAATTTCATATTTAACTTCGATTTATGAAATCGGGTAATATAAAACCCAAAAACAAATTAATAAAAAGTAAATAACGATTAACTTTCGAAAATGAAACCTAATTCAAGAATTCCGAAAACATTAAAAGATATTAAATACTTACAAAAATAAAATTTAAAATAAATTTCTCAAATTAAATATGTGTATAAACATAAATATCAGTTTCCAAATTGGCAAGGATCTAAATCGGAAAAATCACCCGAAAACCCTAATCGGAATACAATAGCTTAAGTCCGGCAATCTAGCGCCCTTAACCCTAGAGGCCGAGGTGTAGTTTAAATAAGTAGAATAGCTCGTAGTAATATAAGTTTGTTTAAAAATATCAGATTGGTAAATTTTTGACCTATCTCGAACCCGTTCGGATACAGACTTTGAAAAGCGTGTCCCGGGCTCGAGATATCAAAAATACCATTAGTACCGTTAGACTCGTAATTTTATAAGATTTCTAAATATATCAGTTATATAATTTTTCGGGTTATAAAAGTTACAGTTATAACCTTTTTATCGTATTTTCATTTCTACCGGTAATTGATTAGTCTTTTGCACTATTCATTTTATTTCATTACACAATTTTATTACTTTTATAATGTATACCCCGGGTTTCCTAGTAATCAAGTAAACTTCGGAAACCGGAAAATGAAACCCTAAACCGGTTTAGTTCAAGCTTTGTGAGAAAGACCTAGAAACCCTAATTCCGGCTTTTCCTCGGTTTCCAAATAAGAAACTTTTATAAGAAAATTAATTTTGAATATAGTTCTTGATTATATTTCGAAACAAGAAAAGATCAGATTTTAAGAAAATTTCAATTCCGGGTCATCCCGAGACCCATTATAGAAAAACGTGCCCCGGAACTAGAATTTCAAAAATTTACTTGTGAATATTCATTAGAATCGAAATAAAATAAGGATTTCAAAAATATAAATTTCATAATTTTCCGGCTTACGAAAAATACAGTTATAACCTTCTTATTCGTATTTTTCTTACTACCGGTAATTAAGTTGTCTTGATTACTATTCACATATTCACAAGTACAACCTATGACTACCCATTTGTACACCCTATTCTTACAACCACTCAATTCCACTTTCTTTTCCAAAGACTTTTGTCTCTTAATTATTATTACAAGTTATGGCATTAATGTATAAATCAATCAAACAAATCAATCAAAAGAAGGAAATCAAATCCCCCTTTTTCTCTTGCATTGGTTGGCGTGACACCCTCCCCATCAAGTTCCAATTTGCAAATTTTTTTTTATTTGTTTTATTCCATTTTAACCTAATTCCATTTAATATATAACCTACATTTTATCTCTCTTTCTTCATTCTTCACTTTTTCTAAGTTTTCAAAAGGTAAAAAGCTCTCCAAATCCTCTCCCTCTCCACTACTTTGCCGTGAGCTTCATAGCTCATACACACACACACACACAACTTTCTTTTTCTTCTATTGTCTTCCATTTTACCTTAAAGTGAAAGAACCTTACTTCCTTAACCTTAGATCCTTGTAATGGCAAGGATATTCTTGGATATTTCCAACTAAATATCCCCATGAGCTCTTGCTAGGGACAAGGAAATATCAAAACAAGAATACCGAACCATCACAAAGTAGATCTAACATTTAAAGGAGCTTTTATGCCATAAGCTTTATGATTTTTCATCAAAAGGTGTTTTGAACAAAAGATCTTTTATAAAAATGTAGTTTTTATGTTTTCAAAACCTATTTAAGCACTTGATATAGTAGATCTATCATTTTACTACTCATATTCATGTAGACATTTAAGATCTCATCTTTATTTTGAGTTTATATGCATTCATAGTCTTTAATGTTTTTGTCCTTAGTAAATAACCTTTCTAGTACATAGATCTATAGATAGATAAGTTAACAAAACCAAAAAGGAAAACACTTTTCAAGAAATGAGTTAGTGTAAATTCGGATGACTTGGAACCTAGTAAAAACCCTTTTACTAACTTCTAAACATGTATTTTACAAGAAAAATGAAGCCTATAGGTGATAGATAATGTTTGATGATGTTTTTCATGAGTTTAAATGAGTTTTTACTAAAGAAAATATTTAAAACAAGAGATGAAGTCTAAAAGAAATTTTGGTGAAAAGTCTTGAAAGCCAAATTCGTAATAATGGATAGATGGTTAGAAAACACTAGTTTTCCAACTTCAAAAATGGTATTTTCTTAAATAAATGAAGTCCTTAGGGTATAGGTAAAATAAATACTTAAAGTTCTAAGTATAAAATGCATTTTTCTTAAAAGAATCAACTTGAAAATGAAATTTTCTAAATTCGGATTTTTGGAACCACCCTAGTAAAAGACCCACTTAAAAGTTTACAAATGAAGATTTTATTAAAGAAATAAAGGCCTTAGGATATAACTAATATAAGGGTCAAAATTTCTTTAAACAAAGTGGAGTTTTCCTAAAGAAAATCCTTGTAATAAGTAAGTGTGACCAAGTGTAGTAAACTTACTTGTTAAACAATAGCATGAAATGGTTTTCTAAGAAAAAGTTTATTAAAATTCTTTGAGTCTAAAAATTTATAGGAACTTAGGCTCATTAGAGTTCATATCATGACATTCATGATAGGGAAAATCATTACCATGGCATTTAGTTTCATTTTGTACTTAGGAATCTCAAGTGCATTCATGAAAACCGCATTTTCGGAATCAATAACCGCTGTACAGATCTGATCCCTCATTTCCGAGGCTTAGATATTTTCAAAACTTGATTTAAACTTCATATTTAGAAAGCTCTTCCGAAGTAGATAGAAATCGATATAAAATTTGCGAGATTCCGAGTTAAAATGACCAAGTTATGGCCGTTTTAAGTTGGAATTCCCGCTTAGGACGCGAATTACGAATTTGATAGTTCGTATGAAGTCGTTGGATTAGTTTGAGTTGAAATACTTATTAGAGTATTTCTTCCTTTTTAGGTAATCCCGAGTTCGACGATTCCCTACCACCGGATTATTATTACTAGAAGACCGGTGATCCAATGGCCGAGTGAGTTTTCTCCTTGTTTTGTTACCTTGATTGTGCTTGTAGTTAGTTGCATTAGAATTATAGGAACAAGATAAAAATCGATATGAATGGGGATGGGATATGATGAGACTGTGATGAATGTATGCCAAAGAATACTAAAGCATATCGAAACCACGATTTGATTGGATAACTGCACCGTTCATATTATTTCTGTTATATGTCTGATATTGGTTGGTCACTCTAAAGAATGTATAAATATTTTGACCTAAGCAAAAATTAAATTGATCATGCATCGCATCGGACATATTGCATTTGGTAGCATGCTACTCCTACGCAGGTCGATCGGTATGGTCCGTTGTTGCCTCGTTTGGATAACGAGCCCGGTGCCAGAGCTCATTCAGGGGTACTAAGGCGCATGTGGATGCATCCTTGGATGAGCCTAGCCGAGTCGAGTGCTAAGAGCCGAGGGCTTGGGGACTAGATGCGGTCGTGTAGACTCAATACCATTCCTAACCCAAGATACGGAGGGCGTAAATCCGTTCTGTGTGTGGGTTCCGGATACCCATGCATAATTGCTTGCTCATGTGTTTGTTCATGCATAGCATATGATTGATTAATAACATGTTTGTTATGGTACGGAATTAAGGGAATTCTCACTAAGCTAGTGTAGCTTATACCCCAATAGTTGTTTAAATGAGCAGGTTATTCCAAGTATTCTAAGTGGGTCCGAGATGGTTGAAGCCGAGAATGACTTCGGGATTCCGGCAAGATATAAGAATGCTTGAAGTTTTTGGCTAAGCTTTACGATTTGCCTTGTAATAGTTTTATGTAGTGAAGTCTTGGGATGAATGTAATTGAAGTTTGATGAATTGTATTTTGAAGTATAGTGTTTTGTATTTGGAGTATAGAGGATTGTATTTCCATTACATTGTTACTCAATAGTATCAACATAAAATGTATCATTCCGATGTGTCTCCTTTATGTGTTAGACACCTTGTACATAGTATGGAAGCCTACGCGTGACTGAGGTGGTCATTCTTAGGCTTTAATATTGTGTACGGGGACTGCCACGTTTAGGGTATCCTTCGGGGCATGACACTTTGTAACTGACTTCTAATAATCTTAGGAACGTAATAAACACAATCAAAAGCTTCAGATTATATCAAACGAGCTCCAACGAGGTAATAATCCAAAACCCTAGCTTTATTTTCTAAGAATCGAGATCTATATATATATATATGTGTATAAACGTGTTGAAAGTTGTTTTATGTCCTTATATAAGGTATATAAACAGTTACAAACAGTTTAGTAAAGTTTTTAACGTGCAAAATTCAAAGAACATAAATCGAACCGAGGAGGAAGATGATGAACAGTACAACACTGCCTCAAGGCCGGCAGTGTAAAAGCTCAATGCCGGCAGCTTACATGGATAGGCTGGCGATGTATAGGCGACTTACACTGATTAGAGGCTACGTAAAATAATTTTTCACGTAAATGTTGAATGAAAGCCGGCTACTGGAGATCTACGCCGACTGCGTAGGACCGGCGTACGTTGAAAGCCGACAGCTTTCAACATCGGTGCACTTGATATGAAAATTTCTTCAAAAACAATTTTACACCGGCATCTGGGCTTAAAGGCCGGCGGCTTTGAGCCGGCGTACAGCCAAATTTTCTTCAACGCAAGTTTTTCTGACCTAAACAAAAACTATATATTTTGTATATATAAATACTTGAGTTATATATGTTATACAAGTATGTAATTAGATAGTTAATTTAATACAAGTATTTAGCCTATTTAGATTAATGTCTAATATTCCTTAAAACCCTAAGATTAAGAAAATATTTTAGGTGTTAATCAAAGTTAGTATTAGTCAAATATTTGTTCTAGATAGATAAAAAAGTAAGAATGGAAATTGAAAAAGTTAAATTTCAAGTATTATGACTTCTAAAATAACAAAACAATTATGCGAGATAAAATAGAGAAACACGACAACACTAAGTAATAATAATTACCAAAATATCGATCTAGGACACTAATCACATATAAGGATTAATTAATTTGTTTTGATGAATACTTTGTCTTAAATAGGTGACTTTGACTCACTAGAAGATCTACCAGCTGATTACTACGACTGAGTCGGTATGAGCAGGTGAGTAATTCAGTCATATTACTGGTTGTGATTGTAAATAGTCAAATATATAATGCAAGATAATCAAATGAACGTTTGCTGAAAGTATGATTTGATCTGAGTGTATGATTGTTAAAATATCATTATAAAAGTGATAATGCAATGATTGATGTTGTGAAGTAGTATAATGATGATTATGTGTAATGTATGGTCACTTTGAAATTGACTAA